>SNQJ01S0126315.1:0-26355 GCA_010110895.2 Picea sitchensis
GGGTCCGAAATCGTGGGCGCAGCTCTCCGACAGCCACGATCGAGGAGCCCGGATCAACGGCTCATGGACGGCCTCATCCCTCTCAGCTACCCTGCCTTTAACCTGCGTGGTCATGTCATCTTCCTTTCCACCTTTCTCCTGCTGCCGCGTGTCATCCATCCGCCTCCCCGCTTTGGTCCGCATGGTCCTCCCTCCTTCTCGTCATCCACTCGTTGTTGGCCACATGCCCCGCTCCTTTCCACGTCGACCCCTCACCTAAAAGGAGAATTCATTATCCCCCATCTTCCCTTCTTCCTCCTAAGGTCTTTCGCCATGAACCATCCTCTATCATCCGCTGCACACCTTGCCACTTCTTCCACGCCCTCACAGTTTCAGCCCCATCACTCCATTCCCGTGCCCCACCTTCCGTGCTGGCCTCCACACATATCCTTTAAGCCAGTCAGTTATTCCAGGTGGTGGCGGGTGAGGTCCTCCACGTCCTGAAGCGCTGAGTTGGCCAGATCATCCTCAATCCCAAGAAAGTCGTTATTGAAGCGGTTGGTGGTGGTTAGACATCGTCTCCGCCATAATGGGAAAGCACGGCCATGAATTAAAGGCACGTCGATTCGTCGTTGAAACTGTCAAAGAATTAGATTGCGTCTGACTTAAGTTGCACGACCCTTCAGAGGCTGACTATCAGAAGCCATGCAGACGCAAATCTTTCAATGCATTGTCTTGGTTCCGCTGTTGTTGATTGTGCTGAGTATATGTAGGCAATTTCACCATTTTTGTATCTATCGATGGTAGAGCTAAGCTCCCAACTGTAAAGTTTCAGCGAATAATCTGGTTTCCTAGTTATGCCTCTGTGTCTGAGACTTCTTGGTTTATGACAAACAGTTTTCTTTTTCCATCTATATTTCATCTCGTGCCAGAGAATCCACAGTCGAAGGATTCGCGTGGATTGAACAATCTTGTTATGATAAAGGATTTGTTGTGACATTGTTGTGCCCTCTGGTTTTCTGTGTTTGGATGTAAAAGGATTTTGCATTTGAATGCTTTCTTCTCCAGTCTGTTACAAACCGGATGTTTGTGATAGACCTTCACGCTCTTCTAATGCAAGTCTTTCCCCTACTCACCCTTTACTACGACCCACTATTTGAAGTTTATCAAGACCTCATTCGTCCATGCATGCCTGGCCTAGTTTCTGAGTTGGGACGATATCGTTCTGAGTTTTCCTCCATTTGATCACCCTTTAAAACAAACCGTGACATTAAAACTGATGGGCGTCGGGCTCTGCTCCTGCAAGCAATCCAGGAGTGACTTCCGGATCCAACACAATATCCATATGATGCTTGGGATTCAAGAAGTTGCAATTATGGGGGGTGTCCTGCTGACATAATTTCAGCTCCCGAATCTCTAGAGCCATGTGTTGATGGGGAGTGTTGGAACATCAAGTTATGATGGTTCATCACACTTCTCCTGGAATCAGTTAGTCGGGTGGTTGACCTACATATGGAAACAGTTAGTTGGGTGATCGACCGGATCTCTACATCATTTGATCAAGTAGTCGACAAGTATTTTGGTTGGATAGTCAACCAACAATCGAAGATAGTCGATCGGTGGATTGACCAGTCGAGAAATCAACTATGATTTGGACACATGGACGGTTGAGTCGAGCATCCTTGTCGAGCCAACTAGATAGTGTGGATTTGATGGAGTCAACTCTAACAATCAACAATTATATGTGGACAAGATCTTCCCAATTAAAAGGAAGTTGGTTAGATCTTGAAGCTATAAATAGCATACCCTATGGGTCATTATCAATCAATCAATCAAGTTGATTGAGTGGATAAAATAATTGGAAATATCATTGTTGTGTACAAGATGTCCAATATGCATTGTAATGTTCTGATCACAATGCGTTGAGCTTAAGTGTTGTAACAGTGTCTTTAGACACCACCTTTTCTGTCTTTGAAATCTTGTTTCCTCTTCTATTGTATACACTATTGTTTATCTATTTCGTATCAGGTTACACTCAATCTCCAACATAATAATAGATAGATGGTTATGTATTGTTATGTATGAAGGCCATTTCTAGTAAATAAGATCCATGCAGTAGTGTGAAATCAAACTCCACGAGAAAAGGTTGCTACAATTACAATATAGTTCAAAATACATCCATTACATAGCTTCTACTCTTTTTACAATTCTATCTAACTTCCTAATAACATTCTAGAGAAGGAACTTTCTAATAGATGGAACCTTCTAGTATGCCTCCTTACATTTATTTCTTTCACTCTGCTACATGGGCCTTATTTACTAGAAATGGCCTCCACACATAACAATCCATAACCACCTATCTATTATCATTGTCATTGGGTACCTCCCTAGGTAACCCATATTATTCCCTTAGGTATACTGCATCAACATTTTAGTCTTTTAGTCATCTAAGTGCGAGCATAGAGAACATTAGTGATTCCCCCCCTAATGTATAACTAAAGGACACAAAGTCACCTAAAATCCGTCGTTGATTCCCCTCTTCATTCTTTATAAAAAATTTATTAGGATTCCATCAGTGATTTGATCATTATACAAATCTTTTTGCATCGTTTGTTACGCATTTGAAACACTAGTATATTTTCTTTCCCATATTTATTATACAATGTTCATATTACATTGCATTTCTTTAATAAAGAAAATATCTATTTTTTCTATTAATATTTTTCACTTGATTAATTTTCCTTCAAGAATTGAACCATTTTATGATTTATGAAAAAAAATTCATTGCGTCGAGAGAGTTGAGGTACATTTTACAATCTAATATTGAAGAGATGTAACATTTGTCCCATCTATAATGTTGAACAGATGTTGGCCCAATATAGTAGGAGCACAATAATCTTGTATCAAACGAATCATCTTTTTGGCAACAAATATGATAAGAATCTGATAAAAAATTCAAGCGTAAGAAAAGTTCTACCATGATCCAAGGCACGTTCATGATGGAACAATGACCGTAGGGGTTTTTCCCATTCTAAATTAACCCAGATCATAAAAAATTCAATCAATGTTCTTGTGATAGGAACTCTAGCTTTTTATATCACCAATTCTTTCAAGTGAAGAGAAGTTTGCTACAAGTTTAGATTGTCCCCGATTTATATTTTATCCAAAATTAAAAAAAAAAAATTATAAATTTAACATCACCTAAATAATAATCATTCACCAATATTTATTCATATAAAAATAACACTATAGAAATCAAATTTTGTTAATGATTGGAAGAAGAGGAATCTAAGGAAATTTTCACTAAAAGGCATTATTGGAGGAAATATTTTTGACACCTTTCGTAGTTGTTTTTCTATCAACCCATAGTACCAATGATGAATTGGGTGATATTTTTATAACTAAAACATAATTTGTATCATATAAAAAGGTTTGCACCAATGCCATCATCAAATACATGGCGCTTCACAGAGTTTTCTACAAACTTGGGCATTTTGCATATTTCCTTCCTCCCTTCAAAATATAGTGGGGTGATAAAATGAATTCTCCTATAGGGGCTACTTATGCCAATTTCCTGAGTACATGGATAAATTATAAAAAAATGATTACAAAGTTAAATACATAAAAAAAAATTGTATTGCATGTTTTCTCTAACCCCTTTTCTAAATGGGGGAAATCCAATAGTTTCCTGACGTGCCAATCGAACATTCATTTCTACTTCATAAACATTTTGGTCTTGATTAGTTTTTCTTCCCCTTGTAACAAGAGGGTATGTATTTGGGGAATTCTTTTGGGGGGCTTCAACAAAAGAGAAGGATTTAGTGGGCTCCAAGTGAGCCTACACTTTTGGTTCCACTTCATGACGTTATTCCTCCTTTAATTCCCCTGCTTTCTCTTCTTTTATGTCTAACTCCTCTACATCTTCTTCATCTTGTTTTGCTTCCTTCTCTTATTCTTGGGCATTGGCCACCGGATCCTTAGGGGATGGGTTTGGATTTTTTTTGGGTTGTCCTAGTCCAACTTGTTCCTCTTCAACCTCTTTTTTTGTATTTTCTGGATTTTTTGTTTCCTAAAAATTCCTGAGAACTTCAAACTTGTTGTTTATTGATGAAGGTGAACCTTGTTGTGAAGGATTTGGTTGATATGGACACTTTCACTAAAAATTCCTTCACCTATTTGGAACTATTTTGAATCTGGGTTCCTTCTTTGACTACAGCTTGGAAGAAGGCAACTCTTCTTGGTTCTTTGGAAATTTTTTAGAAAAATGTTTGTGAGCATGACAAACCATGCACTTGAATGGGATATAATCATAATCAAACACTTGATGGTGGATGCACTCTTCTAGATTGATTTGGAATGATTATAGGATATCTTTCTCCAATTCCACCCCCATACATATTCTTGTTCAAGAATATATATTCCCTTTGGGTTCAACGTTGTCTAAATAGTGAGCAAGTTTATTGCCAATCTCTTTTAGGGAGCCATCATCTCAAAAAATCAATGGAAGATGAGGTAATTTGACCCACACTAGTGTTGTTGTAATCATTTTTTCAGGGTTAAAGTCTAGGGTCCACGGGGAGAGATAAATTCCCCTATAACTCATGAAGTATGGGCCAACCCTGAAAATCACATCTTTCTCTTCCTTTAAAAAACAAAAACATAGTAAAAATGACCAAAGGTGAATGGGGTTAATTTTCATTTTAGCATTGGGGACCAATGCTCTGCCACCCATCCTTCCATGGATTTTGGATTGGGCCAGAGACCTGTAAATTTTCCAACCAAATCCCACTCAGGAAGGATGAGGTATTTCTTTCTTGGCTCTAGAGATGGAAGATCCAAGTGAGGGATATCTTCCAATATTTTGACAAATGGTTGTGGTTGATGTTGGCTTCATTTTTGTGGAATCAAATATAGGATCGGGGTACTAAATGCCTCTGTGTCTCCCATGGTTGGATGCTCAGCCCCCAGAGAAGGCATCATTCAAATGTCTCGGCAGAATGGGGTGCCCACAGGTTCCATCAGGTTCCACGTGGAATGTGCCTTATTTAGCTCAAGTGTGATCACGTGTATTAGTTTGACAAGCTAGTGGGATCTAGCCTTTGGATTTCTCTTGCATCAACTCTATAATGTGGCCAGTGCAACTTCTTTGCAGTGGGAAGGCGTATGACAGTTAAGGTAAACCCTAGCCATATGAGTGCTCAATTGCGTCACTCATTCTTGTGTATGTAGACAACTAAGAAATATGATGAATTGAGTGATGCCAAGCATAGGCACACACACACACACATAAGAACCTGTGTGGATCCATTTTAAGTACTTGTGATCCTTTAAGCACCAAGAGATTTGCATCTCTTTTTTTTTTATCTCTCTCAATGCTTAATAAATCTAATGTTAAGATGAATCTATGATTGTTATGATTAGTTGGGATTGTTATTTGAAAAATGGCACCTTAAAAAACATTGATTTCCTTGAGTTGATTAAGAACAACCCCCCTAAAGCTTATCTTTCTTTAACCTCCCATATCATATGTGTTGTACTATGTTGATTTTGTTTCAATGGATTTGGTTTAGACACCTTCTAGTGATTGGACCTTGATTTAGAACCTTGTTATTTTCCTTCCCCTAGGACATTCCCTTATAAATATCTACCAATTGGTCTTCAATGAAGTTAGGATATCCCAAAATAATTAGGTATATATGATTGCTTGCAATATCATATTCACATCCTCCATCTCATTTGATTATCTCTCTATTGGTCCACTATAGGATTCTCTAGTTGATTTATTAACTCTTCACAATGTAGTGTGCTTGAAATATTGTTACCCTTCATATGGTCTCTTTTAATGTTGTTCCATGCCAATGTGGAGAAACCACCTATTATATGTTCAATTTTGGTTGAAGGTGAGTATTCATAGTTGATAATGCAATGGCTAGTTGTTTACTCGATTCCCTAATCTCCTTGAGCTATATTAAAACCTCAAACATATTGGTTGTAGGTTCTGGAGTCTTTTCTCTTTTTTTCCTAGTAGTTTCATTTTATCATGATTTAGGAAGTTCACCTTTTCCTAATTTAGGTTTATTAATATAGTTAAATTTGTAGCGTTCAATTTAAAATGTTTCAATTAAAAAATTGTGAGTGGGGAGCATCTATTATGCCAAACTTGCATAAAATTCTACCTTCCCTCAACTACAAACACTAATATAGACACACCAAAAATCACAGAAAGAAAAAATGTTGTTTAAGAGACTTGAATAATGATGGGTGCATTAACAACGCCTCACTTTCACTAACTAAACAAACCCCACCAACTTCTTCTCATATTTATTTTTCACTCCTCTTAATTTACTCTTAACCTCTTAAAAACCTTAAGGGTGTGGTTTGTGATGCATGAGCATCCTGCCTCCAAAGTCAACTTGGTTTGACTAGGCCTAGGGGTCTTGGATTTATTTGAATTTAATTGTGTAATTGATGAAAATTCCTATGTTTGAAGGAATTCTAGAAAACTTGTATTAGTTGTGGATTGCATTGTAATTGAGTTAGTTCTCGAGAGTTGTGAGGAATTAGAGAGATCTTAAGGTTGGTTGTATCTCTCTTGAGTGCATTATGGATCTAGAATGAGTATTTAGTGGATCTAGAGGATCCTAGGGATTTGTATTAGGGTTTTTAGGATCTGAAACAAATTGCAGTTTCATAATCCTTTTGTATTAAATTTGTAAGCCTACGGGCATGAGAGGTGTGGCCAAATGAATGTAGAAAAAGCCAAGGAGAGTGGCCAATTGAATAGGAAATCAGGCCAGAGAGTAAGGAATGCCATTAGAGGAAAGATGCCTATTATATTTTGTATGTACAGTGTGGACAAATGGAAAAAGAATCACTCAGTTTTGAGTGTTGTTTGGGAATTGGTGTATTGAACCTCTGTGTATTATTGTGTGTGTGTGTGTGTGTGTGTGTGTTCATTCTCTGCAATAATGAGCGTGCATTTGTTAATATCTAAACAATGAGGAATCCCCTCTTAAAACATATGTGTGGGATTTGGATCCAGTGTGAAAATATTGTAAATGATCATCAATCACCGAAGGAATTGATGTTCCAAAGAGGATGACGAACCAGTTGAGTTCGTGGTGGGATCATTTGAATTCATAAAGGAGAATATTTTGAATCCAACTCTATGCGCAGCCAAGGGAAAAATAGTGAAAATTCCCTTTGCAATTGTAGAGAAACAACTATCGTTCGATCAAGAAGTACAATAGATCATGACTGTCAATTATTTACCCATATCTCTCGTTTAAGGTGTTGAAAAAGGACAACTAATATTAATTCTTAGATATATATCAATAGTAAAAATCGATCCAAATTTCAGGCTGAATAGATAGTAGGAAGCCTTCAGAATAAGCGTTTCAGAGTCTAGCTTCTAGAGCTTGTTCCAGGACTTCGAAGCAAGAGTACCGAGAGGAATATTCCTCTTTGATACCCCTTGTTCTGTGTTCATAAAATTGGGGAAATAGGAACATCCCGACGAGGAAAGAGCGATGGACAATGTAGATCAAGAAGAGAAATATAAAGATCAATGGTTGTAATTGTATCTCAGAGTGAGGAGATCAATGGCCCTCAAGAGTCTACGTGAAAAAGTTCGGAGGATCATCTAGAGACCAATGGGGTGGAATGTAAAGTTAAATCGACAGTCAAAATTGATGAGGGAAGACCCCGATCGACAATTTAGATCCATTTCAGAGCAACTCTGGATTGGTGTTGAAAGAGAGACATGTGGCGACATTTTATTGGTCGTCGGAGAGATTTCATTGGAGTTTGCAGAGTTGACAGACTGAGGAAACTCTAATAGAGGAATATCGATCCACGGTTGAGATCTATTCAGAGGTGAATAGATCAACGGTTCTGAAGAGGACACATGTCAGCTAATAGAGACTCGAACATGGCATCAATGAATGAGGAGTTGAAACGTGGCAATTAGGGTCCATGAATAGGAAATTGACACATGGCATCCATGTGTAAGTCCCATGGTAAAGGCTTGGCGCAGTGAAAGAGGGGATGGCCACTGTGACTGTATATCTCGTAATATCAATGGTGGAGGAAGTTGCAATGGTTGGGTGTCTGATGAGAAGGAGAAAGATTGTCAGAGTGTGAGTTTCGAGATGGTTTACTCCGCATGCAAGGAAATGCTCCGAAGAAGAAACTCTGATACAAAGGAGTGAAAATAACATTCTGACGTTGAATCATAAGCATCAATTAGGAAGGAGGACCAACTATCAAGATTGGTCGTGTTTTGATCGCAAAAGCAGCTCAACTCCATATTAGATCTGGATTGTCCTTTCAGTGACGATCAATTGAGGAAAATGAAAGAACAAAAAATTGGAAGGAGGACCAACTATCGAGATTGGTCGTGTTTTGATTGCAAAAGCAACTCAACTCCATATTAGATCTGGATTGTCCTTTCAGTGACGATCAATGGAGGAAAATGAAAGAACAAAAAATTTGATGGCTTAAGGAAAGTTAAGCCCCGAAAAAATTGGGTCATGGTGCAAATTTCTATGGAGAATATGGCCTCATTGGAAGCGTTAATAGCTTGGCATGTGTAACAGAGAATTCAAAGCTCTGTGCAGGTGAAGTTTGGGTCTGTGTGCAATAAAAGTTTTGAGAACAGCTTGAGATCCCAGAGCTGAGTAAAATTTCGATTTCAATAATTCTGCATAATTGTGGGTAAGGTCGGGAGGTCATCAATTTGGTTACCTAGGTTGGGGTTTTAATTTTTAGCAAACAATCCCTCATCAAGTGTTTGTGCTCATGGCATGATACAACGTAATAAAATGTGTTATAGTTGATGGTTTGAGTCCATTCATTCTCAGAGTGATCTATGACTATTGATTCATGAAGTGGATATGAAATATTCTTCAAAACACATGTACATGCATACGGGACATACCTTATGGCCTTTGTGAATTCCAAGGATTTGACAAAAACTCTTAGTGTTTTCTCGATTCCCTTGAGAATTTACTTCATCTAGAACTCCAACAAAAGAGAATATAGTCAAATCAATATAGAGGCATTTCATAAACTTGCATTCTTTGAGTTAACTTTTTTTTCCAATATATTATATGTAAAAAAAATTCAAAAAATACAACTATACTTAAAGATCCATTATGTGTCTTCCATGCTTGAGAAGAAAACTATAAAAAAGCTTTTGCACACAATTTCAAGGTAAATGCACCCTTTTTCCTTCCACTTGGTATTTATCCACAACAACAACACTAGATTTGAAGGCTAGAATCCTAGGGATGAACAAATGACAACTTAGTCTATCATACATTGAATATAACCGCCTACCCTCTAAGGATGTTAACTCCAAATCTAGGTATTCTACCACCTTTTTCAAGACAACATCATAGTTCTTATTTGTTGGCTTCTAAGTTTTTATCATTGTATTTTGAGCCATGGTTGAGGAGCCATTTACTCCTAACACTAATTCTTTATAAGATGGCAAGGTTGAGGACTCCTCCCCAAATGGAAAATAAACCTTAAGTCTCTGTGATAGCATCAAGAGAAGCAAGGTGATGCAGTTTACAACTCACTATAGTGAAAAATAAATAAAACCTGCCATAATAATAATAATATAATAAAAATATAAGCCAATGTCGATCCATGTTAACTGAGATCATTTAAGCATCGAGATGCAACTTGATTTCTTTCATTCCTTTTGGTGCTTAATAAATTGAGTTTGAAATGAATCTACACTAATCTTTTTGTTCTCATGAGGGCTTTAGTGCAGAATTCGAATATCTTAAAATATACCTTGAAATATGAGCATTTACGTATCGATTACTATGATCTTAATTTTACCTAATAATGAATATAGATCCATCTTGACTCAAGATCTATAAGTGTGGAGATAAATCAAATCTATGTAAGTGCAACCTCTAGACTCCATCTTAACCCAAGATCTATCAAATACTACCCAAATGAATCAAATCTATGGAAATTCCAACCTTTTTTTAATACAAAAATTTACACTTCAAAAAATCTACTCTCAAAACTTGATAAATCCCATATTAATATGAAAATGTACAAAATATATTTTCATTATATATTCATTCATATCATTATTTTATATATTTATTTATTTGATATTAATATAAATAAATTTATTTTATATATATTTTTAATTTTTGAAATTATTATATTAGTTAAAATTATAATTATTATTTAAATTAAGTAATTTAGTGGTTCTAATCGTTAGAACATGTGTTTCCTTCTAAAAAAATCACAAGTTCAAATCCAGAAAAAATAATACATGTATACCTCACACATCAAAGTCTTAAATATCACAAATAAATTATGAACAACTTTAACCGCCCAGTTCACCAACATTACTCAGAAATTGTGGACAAGTTTGGGCATTTAAAGTCTAAGGTAAACATCTCTCTGTCGCTGGACTGCTGTGAGAAAACCCCGCGTGAGCATGACGGTCTACCTCATAAAATTTGGCGTGGGCCTGACGGTCTACTCATAAAATTTTGGTACGATTTTCTTTAGCGTGCAAGCAGGGTTGGAATTTTAAAACGCAACTACCTGATTCTTTTTTGTTACTCAAGCAAATATACTTAATCCTTTTAGATAATTTTGATGACAGGTATATGAATGTTTTGGCTGTTTGAATATCAAAACGATTTGCATAATTTGACCATCAAATTTCTTCTTTGCTTAGAAACACCATATATCTAAAAATATAACTATGAGTGGAACCATCAACTTATTTTATAATATTAAATTATCAACCATAAACTTTGGTTTTATAATATTAAATTATGAACCATAAACTTGGCATAACTCATTATGTGAAGATTCCACAACAAGTCTGTCCTGTAAAAATAATAGCTATACAAATTCCACGACATGCATTAATAACAAGTGTCTCCTCTTTTGCTCACAACAGTTATACACTTTGTCCTAGAGGGGATTTGACAATGGAAAATGCTTTGACAAAGAAAAAGGTCACTTTTAATGATGCAGAGTTCTTTACGTTATTTAATGCAAATTTTAAGTTGTGTAGAATATAGTGGTTGGTGGTATATTGTTAAATGATATATTTTGATAAGTTTAAAGTGTTATAATATTGATTTTGTATATAATATTATTTTATTTTATATTGTATATAATGTTTAGGTGTGATGTATTAAGAAAGATGATTTGTCAATTTTTTTTGTTTTTTTTTTGTTTCGTCATGGTTGACAAAGAAAATGGTCACTTTAATGTTATAGAGTTATTTATGTTATTCAATCTAAATTTTAAATTGTGTGAAATTTAGTGGTTGGTGATATATTGCTAAATGATATCTTTTGATAAATTTAAAGTGTTATAATATCGATTTTGCATATAACATTATTTTATTTTATATTGCATATAATGTTTAGGTGTGATGTACTAAGAAAGATGATTTGTCAATTTTTTTGCTTAGGCATGGCTGACAAAGAAAAATGTCGCTTTTAATGTTGTAGAGTTATTTATGTTATTCAATGCAAATTTTAAGTTGTGTGAAATTTAACTCTTGGTAGTATATTGCTAAATGGTATCTTTTGCTCAGTTTAAAGTGTTATAATATTGATTTTACATATAACATTATTTTATTTTATATTGCATATAATGTTTAGGTGTGATGTACTAAGAAAGTTGATTTGTAATTTTTTTTTCTTAGGCATGGTTGACAAAGAAAAATGTCACTTTTAATGTTGCAGAGTTATTTATGTTATTCAATGCAAATTTTAAGTTGTGTGAAATTTAGCGGTTGGTGGTATATTGCTAAATGGTATCTTTGATAAGTTTAAAGTGTTATAATATTGATTTTGCATGTAACATTATTTTATTTTATATTGCATATAATGCTTAGGTGTGATGTACTAAGAAAGTTGACTTGTCAATTTTTTTTCTTAGGCATGGTTTACTTAGGAGTTGGCTTGTCAAACTTTTTATTTTGTTACTTACTCAATTGTTGTTTTGATAGACTACTTGTTTGACATCATATCATATTTAATGTCACTTAAATGCCACACAATTGTTTTGATAGAGTGATTATTGTTATTACGTTTACATTATAATTTAAATATTGTTCAACCATCGTTATCCTCTCACATCTTTTTTATTATTATATTAATAATAATAGATTTAAATTAATAATAATCGTTTTTTGAAAATGTCTATGTTTCAATAATTTGACTAAACAAAAAGTATTGTGGAGAGATGGATCAGAATGAACTAACACATAAGCTTCTTGAAGTTGTCAATCAGTTTGAACTCAAACCTCAATTTATAGAGTAAATTGGTTCATGCTTTGGATAAAGTGGAAGATTGTTTTACAATGCCATAATCATCTTTACGACAATATAAAATATGATATGCTATATTTATTAATGTATGCATTGCCAATATCAATTTTTTTAAGACTACAATATAAAATATGATATGCTACATTTATTAATGTTTGCATTGCCAATATCAAAAATTTTAAGACAGTAGATAAATATTCAAAATTCATTGTTATTGCTATTAATTTTATTAGTGAAATCATTATATTAACACTATCTAAACTACCATATAATGGTGAGTATATGAGAAATATTTCAATTAATTTTTAAAAGATTTGAAAATCAATACTTACTTTATTGAGAAGAAGGATAATACTATATATGACAAATAGTTAGAGAGTGAGAAATACTTTAATGAATGGTTAGTAGTTTTTGAAGGATTAAGGATTAGATAAGAGAATCAATATTTTATTTGGAAGTATTTGGAAGGAAGATAATCATTTTAATAAAAATGATGAGAATCAAATTATGTGTTATCATGTTTAATCTTAATCTTAAATGTTATAATTTTATCCTCAAAATATTTGTTTATTATTAATAATTAAAATGAAAATAAAAATGTATTTCTTTCATTGCAAATATGTATATTTTAAACTTTTAAATAATTAAAATCCAAATGAAAATGTATCTCTTTCAATGTAAACATATTACTTTAGTTTTTGGAGAAAAAACTCTAGCTTAAATGTTATTGTTGAGTTGTAAATAACTTAAACATGTTATTCATCAAAACCTTACAAATTATGATGAAAGGAGACACCATTTAATGTTGAAAGGATTTAGTCAAAGTTAAGATAGTTCGATGATTGTTAAAATATAACTTATTAGAGGTTAGTGCAGGGTATCATTTTATAGTATAATGACTCAAGTTGGATCATATGTAAGTTGTGTTACGAAATTGATAAATGAAGTATCAAAGTTTGATGGCGAATATAAAAGCACAATTTATCTTAACAAAATAAAAAAATACTTCAAAATATATCTACAAAAAAATGATGATAAACAAACTTGAATAATATCGAGGTATCTAGAAGGTCTCTCACGTGATTGGTTTGTCATTTGGTAAAAACACTTGTCAATGAATTAGTCAATATTTATTTCCCATTTTTTCAAGAATATGTTTTTGGAGAAAAACTCTATCTTAAATGTTATCATTGAGGTGTAAACAACTTAACATGTTATTCATCAAAACCTTAAAAATTATGATGAAAGGGGATACCATTTAATGTTGAAAGGATTTAGTTATTTAGTTAAGATAGCTCAATGCTTGTTAAAATATAACTTATTAGATGCTAATGTAGGGTATCATTTTATAGTATAACGACTCAAGTTGGATCATATATAAGTTGTGTTTCGAAATTAAAAAATGAAGTATCAAACTTTGATGACTAATATAAAAGCACAATTTAGGTTAACAAAATAAAAAAACACTTCAAAATATATCTACCAAAAACTGATGATGAACAAATTTCAATAATATCAAGGTATCTAGAAGGTCCCTCACATGATTGATTTGCCATTCGGTAAAAACACTTGCGACTTAATTACTCAATGTTTATTTCTCATTTTTTCAAGAATATGGATAAAACATGACAAAAATAAAATAATAGATATCAAAGAACACAACAAAATAAAAAATCATAAATTTTTAGATATACACTCACATCACTGCAAGATTTCAAAAAATCAAATTTTAGATATACACCTCACATCACTCCTAGCAAGATTTCTCAAGCATACCTTAATTGTTATTTCAAGGAAATAAAAATTGTCATCAATAATCAGAGTGAATGAATATCAATCTATTTGATAAATAGAAGATCTCAACTTGGTTGATGATGAACCTAATGTTCAAACCATCATTTCAAAAGATAAGTTGATAAACACTACACCCACTATGAAATTTGGTTCCTACATCTCAAAATGATGACAATTCCTAGAGAATCAAAGAGACCTTCCTTAAGAATAGAAGCAATGATAAATTAAAGTTAAAACAATTGTATTAAAAAATAAGCCAACAAACACTATATGCATGGAGGAAGTGCCAGTCATTCCATCTATTGTTTGTGACAAATATTAGAATATCAAGACAACCTTCACTGGACAACTCATGTCACTAATGAAATCTCAAGCTCAAGATCTATGTGGCACTACATCTTTTTAATAATATTTTACTCATTATTTATTGTATATATGGCATTCCTTTGATTACTTGGGGAATATAGTGGCTTTCATGAATAGTACTTGACAAAGAATATGAATAGTACTTGACAAAGAATATGATATGTTGTTGGCTCTTGGTCAAAGTTGATATGGGCATTAATGTTTGATTCTACTTAAAGAGTGAAACATTTTGAAGGGGATTGACATTAAATGAATATAATCATCATAATTAAACTTAATTACAAATTGCCACAAGTTATGATTTTTCATCCCCATCTTAGATCCATCTTAATCTTGGATATATCAAACATCAAGAGGAATAGAATCCCTTGAGGCGAAAACCTTGTTGAGAGTGTAAAAAGTTAAGGTAAAGTTTGCACCACAAAAAATTTGATCTCTTTCAATGTTTGATAGATCCAAGGTTAAGATGGATCTAGGTTGGTTTAATATTTTATTGACATGTAATGAGTATAGTTGATGCAATAAGTCACAATAATACATCATAATCATTCCCATACACTATTAACTATTTATATAGTAATTGTATCATCACACTCCATATCAAGCATATATCATTATTTATATTATTTTGTTTCTTGACATAATGATTATTGGTATTCTTTTTCTATAGATACGGAGTTAAAAAATCATTTAGTTCATTCAACGGGTTTATCCAATGGCATACCTCAGATGCACAACAATGGACCCTACCACAAGGGGATAAGTTTGTGTAGGGGTAAACCCTACCCCACCATGGGTAGGGTTTGTGAGAGACTCCACCAATGTGATGGGCTCTATCATTGTGCGTACCCAAAAAATAAAGTATGAATTGGTAGGATATAGATATTCAGAGTGGGTTTTGTGTTTAAATGATAGAAGAACAATATTTGAATGTGTCTTTTATTTTGAATATAGAGTCATAACTAGGATAAGAAGCAACACATAATTATGTTGTTCTTTCTTGAAGAAAAATACAAAGAAGCATTAGTATGTCGCAATTTGGTTGATGAGAATTCATGTATATGATGGTATGGATCAAAGGTCGCCAATTGATCTTCTCTTGACAATGAGACTATGATTCAATTAGACATAAATTTTATATTTCATCTAAGAGGAAGGGAATCAAAGTGCACTATCATTATTTGAGACCATTTAAAGAAGAAGAACAAATCAACATTGTAAAATTTCAGCGTAGATATAAAATATATTCACAACACAATGGATCATAAATGCTTAGAATAAGGAAGAAGGATTTTTCATTAAATGGGGCTTAGAATAAGGAAGAAGGATTTTTCATTAAATGGGAATGTTGGAAATGATGGGAAGTCAAACATCTATGTGGAGATGATAGTTGAACCCTTGCTATAATTTGGAGATTATGCAAATAAGTATAAACATAGCAAGTATATGACTCAACAAAGGTTTATGGTTTACACACGTTTTCGTACATATGATAGTTGTATCATTGCCAAAATTTGGAGATGGCGCAAACAAGTATAAACATGGTGGATATATCACTAAATATAGGTTTGTGGATAGGGCACAATACATTGAAGAAGAAAACCAAGTCAAATTTTATTAATAGATTGAGTGCAATGAAAAATGAAGGAAGTTAGACGTGATTAGCACAATTTATGTAACCAACTTTACGAGGACAATGAACAAAAAGGAAAAATGTTTTAATTAAAATTAAATTGAATCTATAAATGTACAAGTGCAAACCCATGTTCAAATAGGTTAGAATAACAATCTAGTTGTACTAGCCATTCCATTGAGTAGAATTGTAGGTGTCCTATGGAGGCAATGAGCTCCTTAGAGAAATTTGTGTGAGCCATTGGAATTGTAAGCAAAGGTGTGAGGTTATTAGTTGTTGTGCGACCTAGATATTGTACATTTTGTGACCTTAAGGTTGTAAAAGCTATGATGTGTGACCTAGATCTTGTACATTCTGCGACTATGAGGTTATAAGGCCATGTTCATGGGTTATAGGTAATAGAGTTTATAAGTGTAATACACAAACCCATGAATTTAATGAAGACATGGTTCTATCACAATTCATAATTATAAATAACTACCAATTATAAATAAAGGATGCTTTGCACCAAAAATTATTTAAAAAAAATACTTATATCAACATAACTCCATTTTAATTTAGGAACTATTAACTACTCAAAATACAAAAAATAAATAAACTCAAACATAATACTTAAAATATCAATATTGAAATTTACATAAATATATATTGATTCATATTATTATTATATTCTTCCATAATCATTATTATAAGTATGTTTTTCAATAATCTCATTTGTTTTCAAATTAATTTATTAAGTTTAAATTATGCTATATAGTGATTATACGTCCCCTACATAATAATATGTAGAGTATTTATTTCACTAAAGTAATTTAGGAAAATTTTAAAGAATTTAACAGTGAAGAGATGTTACCACCCCATTACCAACCAACCAACTCTCTTTTTAAACACAAATAATTATATTAAATACATGTAAATGGCTAACTACACTTAAATCTAGAGGGGGGTAGGGTATGTATACCTTTGTAGACTTTACCAGTCAAATCGCTAGGCGGAGGGAGGTCCCTTGTCCCACAAACAAGGGGCTCTCATACACCAATTTGGTGTGCTAGCTTGACCGCGACCTTAAAAATAAATTATTATTATATATAATTTTATCCTATAATAATAATAATAATAATAATTAAAAAATAAAAATCAATATAAAAACATAAAAATAAATATGACTATATAATGGGTAACAACATACACCGCACCTCTTTAAGAAAAAAATTGATGAAGCGTATTGACACTTCTAGCTGGAAACAACTGCTAATTGTGTTCCAGGCTAATTGACACATAGGCTCTTAACAAACGCATTTGTTGGACTCAAATTATTGGCTCAAATACAACAAATGAGATCGCAACATACGGGTCATGGTTTGACCATGAAAGTGATCCAAAAAAATTCCCACATAAATAGTATCTAGAGTCGACCAATCTCATATCCTAGGCTGTATCTCCCTTATATGTGTACTTATCCTGCTCTTCATATAATGTTTAACCTTTCCCAAATCAGATTCCTTTAATACATTATTATATAGATAGATAGGTAATTGGAATCTAGAGGGTTAGGGTTAGTTTAATGGGAGGGTTAGTTTAATTGCTTTAAAGTTAGATGTTAGGTTGGTTATTGGTTTGATTCTCTGGGTACCTTTGGATTAGGTTCAATAATCAACTTATCATTCATGAAGAAATAATCCAAAAGTTTTTGAAAAAAAATGAAAAAGAAAAAAATAAATAAACAACTAAAGTATGGTTTCATTTACCCTACCTTGAAGTATCGCTTCATTTACCCCCAGCTTTGAACAAATTATAAAATAAACTTTCCTCTTAACAAAATATTATGATAATAATATTTAAAAAAATTATGAGAGTCATGGATTGCTCTGTTTTCTTAAATTTCATTTTACAGTCTTCAGGTTGTGTTTCTTATATTGCTTCTACTATACCGCACTTTCAGTTTGTGGGTGGTGGTAGAGAATTCCCTTACATTTGTCAATGCTGGGATATACACATTGAAAGATACAAATTCCCATTTCTCTGATGATTCAAAGAATAAGCATTTTGTTGTTTACTCCCAGGATTCATTATCAGCTTATTCTGATATTACTGGTGCCCACATGGTAACCACACCTCCTTCCTTCAAGAGTGTTTTACTGTGTAGATACAAGATGCAATGCAAGCCATTTCTCATGGGTTTGAACATTTGGAACCCACTCTTATGTCCATATCCAAGGAGCCCTTCCAGATGCAGTTACACCTCTCTTCTTAAGTTCCAAAATATAGCTCTCTTGATAGCCTCCATAAGAATAGCACTTATGTTTCCCGTTTCTGAATAAGCCTGGCCTACTCTTCCAAGTTCATCTGCATACACCAACAAGTTTCGATGTGGGAAGTATCTTCTCTTCCCAAAACATGGGGAGCCAACTTCTAGACAAGATTCTCCATGTCATTCTGCAGCACCAGCTGTCTATCTTTCAACAAGTTAAAGAAAACAAGTAGCTGGTTGAAATCTCACGACTTTAAATTTCAGTGGCTAAGTCACACTCTGCAATTTTTTACCTCTTCACAGTCTCTGTCGCAGTTAAGGTAAGAAAGTTAAAGAGCAGGTTGCAGAATCTGAGCTCCAGATTGGAAGGGGACACCTCCATCCATTGGCATTTTTCTCCAATGCCAGTGGCTTTGCAGCAAATGTTGCACCCTCTCCTTCATCAGCAATCACGGAGGATGGGGGTTTTGGTTTGCATGGACCCTGTGGAGGATCTATGCCTTCTATGAGCATTACAATTAGCCATCAATCAGAGGCCTTCACAGCAGCCCCACTCACTGCCCATGCCAGTCATTGTCTACAAGGATCTTTATTATGAGGACTCTTCTCCTTTTGTGTTTTTATGAACTTCTGTTATGTCTATCAGTAGACATACTCAGTAATGTGTCTGAAGCACATCAGTTCCTAATACCATTTGGATTAGTCTAAACGTTCTATTTTGGCCTTTTCTGGCAACCATCTTCATGTCGAACAGACTACGTCATAGCATTTTTGGATATGTTGATCTATATTCCTGTTTGGGATCCCCTTACCAAGGTTAAAACTCTGTGCATTTTACTCTGTATGCTGTAAATTTTTGTTCAAGGCAATATAACATCCGAGATTTTTATTTAAAAAAAAGAAGGAACAATACAAAATGTAAGTGTGGGAAAATACATCATGGATGGCTATGATTATTTCTGCTTCAACTTTCAGATTACTGAGACGAAAAGTCATTTGAAAGTTTATAATTGAAAAAAGGGTTTGCTTAACATTAAATTTTGTGTAGAGAAATTCATTTCACAGCTACTTTTACTTAACATGAAGATCGATGCATAGTACTTCACTGTGGGAATTGTTATATACGTCATTACACTTTGAGAAAAATAACCAAGTCAGATTTCATCCCAGGATACTGGGATTCTTGCCTAGAAAATCAACAACATGAATTGATTTTCCAGGCAAATGGCAGGGACAGACCTGGGTAAAGTTGTAACTTATACACTAATACACAGAAAACCGTGTTAGTAAGGAAGGGATCCGTGTTGAAATTGGACGAACTTCCTTGCATTTCAAGAAAAATCCATACGATTGCCAAAAACATGCAATGTACTTCGATTAGAAATGTGTGATGTTGATGTATAATAGAATTTTGATATGCACATAGAATTGTTATACACTTTTTATTCGTGATGATGATGTGGTTGAAATGTAATTTTACTCATTTCTTACAGTCAATTTTTTGAACTGCATCTATTTAAAAAATTATTTTTCTCCACGGAAAAAAATTTAAAAAAAGAGTAAACAGGTTTTAATTTTCAAACTATGGAAAGAATGCTAGACAAACATCTAATAACAACAATTGAACAGACTAAAGAAGATCCCTGAGAGAAACAGACAATTTTCTTTTGAGATTGTCAGGGCTCAAATGCAAGTCTCTACTTACTAGGATTTCCACATTCTCACTGTCGCTCGAGAGGTCTATACCCGAGGCTTGCTCACTTTTTATGGAAGGACCCGGTGTTAAAAATAACTATGCAACTTTTTATGGAAGATCCTGGTGTTAAAAACAACTGTGAGACAGAATTCAGATTTTTTTGTATGAATAGCTAATAATTAATATTATTACATGGCGTCATTATTGTCCTTGACAGAAAAATTCAGCGTCAAGTTCCTGGTAAAGGCATTCCTTCTTTTCCAACAGGCTTCAAGGGTATGGAATTGCCTCAAGGCTCAAATTGAGAGATCTGTTAGTACCCCAAAGGAAAAGAATTAAGGTAAAATTTAAAGGCAGCTAAAAACTGCATGAACGTCCTCGGCAACAACGGAAAGCTTACCAAAAAATATTTTAGCTATGTTACCAGATCTCTTTAGAGCCTAAATTCGATGTCAAATCTCAACTTAAACGTTATAAGATTTGTAACCTGACTAGATCTAGTAAGCGATCTTATCCAGGATAAACTCCATGACAAACCCTGTAACTTATGGATGGCTTGCTACAGATGCCACACTAAAATTCCAAAAAATTCATACCCCCAAAAAACAAACCCTAAAAACACCCCCCGCCCCAAAAAAACCCTAAAACCCAGAAACACCATAATACTCAAGGAAGGCTATTCTACCATGTTCAATACATATTGACCTATGCTTGTAAGTTTCAGGTTTACCACCATAGTTTACAGACTACTTTGATTCATCCATGTTTTGCATGTTTGGATATTTCTATAAATCTTGATCTAGTTGATATACATGCCCAATATATTAATGTTTTGAGAGTTTGCCCTCCTGCATCAGTGTTTCTGGTCCATCATTATAGTAGAAAGAAATTGAATTCTTGCATTTGTATTTCAACATATGAACCTCCAAATGCTGAACGAAACTCTTTGCAACACCATTCCGTATCCCAAGCAATTAATATATGCGAACATGGTGATTCAATGGGAAAAACCATGTTTGTTTTGGATATGGCTAGTTGATAAGCCTGATTTTACATAGTATACACTTTCTAGCCACTGGATGGAAAGGGTGAAGCCATAAAACACAGGAAAAAAATAAAGGGATAAACATGGAAACTAACATACTTAGTTTGAATATTAAATTACAAAATTCCAATAACTAATTTACAGGCGCTCAGCTAGATAAGATCTTCATTGATGGAGCTCCAAGTTGTATGCAGCTAGGACTCGTTACCAATTCAATTTTCAACAATACCATAAACATAAATAGACCCTGCGCATTAAGGAGAGAAATATCTTTGCAACATATAACGTCATCTGATGAAAAGACGAGCTTAGAAACCTTATGACTAATTGACAGCATATTCCTGTCGTGGCTGCAAAACAGAACACAGCTTATACCAAGTTTGCATTTCTATCAACATTGAATTTCAGTATATAAATTATTAACAAAAACCAGAAAATATCTACAGTACTACCTAGCTTTAGTGAACCTCTAGTAATCCACAACTTTTATAAAGGAGAAAATGGGTGCTTACAAATGTACATCTTGGCCAGAATAATTTCCTTGAGAAATTTCAACTGCTTGCGACAGCTGTAGTAACATCTAGTTAACACTACTCTTCATGAATTTGTCAGCAAAGAGACTGATTTCTCTCCATGCCTTAGCTTTCTTGGGCTTGTTATTCTTATAAAGACATAAACATAATTAACAGAGGATCTAGGGCAGAAGAGGATCTGGCATTTAGTCTTCACTACTCAAAACGACTTTGTGAGAAAGAAGACAGAGACTGAATGCTCTGCATGCCTTAGCTTTCTTTGGCTTGTTATTCTAATGACAACAGAAAAATAATTGAGCTAAGGATCTGTTCTCAGTCTGATTATACAATTTTTATAAGAAACATAAATTGATTGCAACAATTTTGATCCTGCAACAATGTAAACATTCAGGTTCATGGATAATAAAAGGAACATTAGTTCCATCTTAAAAGTCATTTCTTGAGATGAAAACATCAATCTATAAAACAAAGTGAAATTAAAGAAAACCATCCAAATCCATTGAGTATTTTTCTTGTAATGGTTACATAGAATAAATTTGTACAGGCAAGTCTAAAGCCATATTCTATGGGCAGCTTCATACTGCCTCAGATAGGGAAGTTTGTTCATGATCTTTCCTTGTATTAGAAGCTTCCTTCTTTTCTTGAAGTAATCTTCAGTAGATCATAGCATACATCGAGGAAATCTGACTTAAACAAAAACCATCGATTCCTTCTGAAACTTTAGTTACTAAAAGACCATCACACAGATACATCACACTCCAAAATCCAAAGAAAATGAAGGAAAGCATTCAAACTGCTTGACTATTTTTCTTATATTGTTCACACAGTAAACAAGATTAAAGCTACATTTGTCGCTTTGCTCGCCTTGGCTTGGCTTTGATTAGAGAAGCTGGTGCTGAGGTTCATTCTGTGTTTCTGTGGGTGACTCTGATATAGATCATAGCAGTGTTCATATACAGTTTCATGAATTGGAAACCAACATGATTTCCTTATGTTGCTTCAGTTATTGAAGTACCCCCACACAGACACATCACACTCAACATCGAGAGAAAATGAAGAAAAACATTCAAACCCACTCCAATACTTTTCATGTATTTTTTACAATCAGTAAAGGCCAGATTAAACCCACATTTGTAGCTTTGAATGTTATCATATTGCCTCAATTGGTGAAGCTGGTGCATCGTTTCCTCTTTGAAACCAAGGCACCTTCCATGTTTCTGAAGGTAATCTTGACCTAGATTTCCACTCCATTGCCCTCTCCCATCTTTCCACCCCACCAGTGCTTGCTCTCATCTCCTGCACTCTCAATGGGGACTCCCACTCCGTGCAACCCCAAACATCATCTACCTTCTCCTTTGCTTCGCCTTCATCAGCATGCCAAAACTGGGAAGGGAGAGCTTGGGAGCCCAAACTTCCATTTGGTTGGGCAGAAAAACAAATCATTCTTGATCCTTTATCCAGTATGAAATTATTTACAGTCTGTAGTTGTACCGATGAAGATGATGCAGGCAAAAAACATGTAGAAAAAGAAACCTGATTTCTATGGCCTCCAACAGAAACAGATCGATGGATTGATTTCCTTTGATTCGCCAGCTTGGCCTCTGCTTCAGCTTCTCTCCATGCCTTCAATGCTTCCTTTAAACCATCAATGGCTTCTCTCTTTTTCTTTGTAGCTTCGGCCTTTTTCCATTCACCCAGAAGCATATCCAGGGATGAAGATTTCTCTGAACGGAAATCTTGATTTCTAATCTCATTCCTGCTATCTGAATTTTCTATTTTTAGGGATCCATTTTTCGGCTCTGCAGCACTACCCAAATGAGCAGACTCAGTTCTAAGGATCTCAAATCCATCTGGGCAACCCCATTTCAGAGCCAAATCCCATGGCTTCACTCCATTACAATCCCCCACGTCCTTGTCTGCGCCATTCTTTAAAAGCAACTCTACCATATCCACCTTCACATTCTGTGCTGCATAATGCAATGGGGTTCTCCCCTTAGAGTCCTTAGAATTCACAGAGCTTCCCCTCTTTATCAAAATGCTTGCAAACTGAGTCCTACCTCCTGCACAGGCATAGTGCAACGAAGTCCTCCCAAGCTTATCCTTGACATCTATAAGCTGCCTGGATGTGTTCAGTAGCAGAGCCTTCAAGGCCTCCTCATGGCCTAAAACAGTGGCCCAATGAAGAGGAGTCCGGCCTATTGAATCGGAGGACTGTACTGGGTTTCCTCCTGCCAGGAGCTTCTTAATCAAGCCCACATCATTAGATCTCACTGCCCAGTGCAATTCTGTTACTGAAAACTCCATATCTCTGGACAGAATCATCACCAGAACTGCAAAACTCAAAATCTCAAAAACACTGATGGATTCAGCGAATAGAACTGCTTGTCCCTTATTTCAACACCACCTTACAATAACCAGGTCCATCCTTAAATTCCTATAGCTGCATAAGAACCAGGCGATAGTTACAAAAGAAAAGGTATAGGCATATATATACTCTAAGGGAAACCGAAAGCAGCCAAATAAAACAGGACTCCGCTCTGAAGGCGGGCTCTCTCACCTAATAGTAAACCGTGGTGCTTTTGGAGAGTCAAATGGTGGACAAGATGGGAAGGATGCGGGAATTCGTGGGATGTCGGATAAGGCTTCTAAATGTCTTCAGATTAGATAGAAGTTATAGAGGTGGCAACCCTCCAACGTGTGATGGATGTTATTGGGTAAGGATAATTATAGCGGATATGGTCCTCATGTAGCCCGCCGACCATGTGGATGCTGTTAGTAGCCTTGAAAGCCAAGTAATACCGGAAATATACTAAGCTGGAAGCAACATGCCTCGTCAGGTGATGATGAGTTAAATTGATTAAAAAAACAGAGTAAATGGTGAAGCGGGTCCATTTGGATGTGAAATACGAGGAAATTGCTCAGTTTTGTCCCAATTGTATCACAGTAAATGGTAAAGCGTGCTCGGTTTTAACACGATTTTCCTTTTATTCGGCTTTCCGCTATCGTTTACCATATATTTTATATGGAGAGGATCTACGAAAGATTCAACCAGCAATTAAAATGGATGCTGTTTAGCATTTTCGGGTTGTGGGAGAAAGTGCCTTCCCGTGGTAGTGCTTTATAGTTGGCATTTATTATAATAAATTTAATTTTATCTGTGTTGAAATAATTTATTTATTAATAATTTTTAATCTATTTTATTTAATTAATTTTATATTAATAAAAAATATATATTTATAAATGTATTAAAAATACTATTCTAGAAACCATCTTTTAAATTTCTTCACAATATAAGTAATTTAACTCTAAATAATATTTATAAAACCAATTGAAGCATTTCCGAAATATAGAAAGTGCTTTCACTTAAGCCACATCAGATAAGTTTGGAATTTTTAGATTCAAAGTTAGTGTCCATCCCATCCCCTTCTTGGGATGAAAAATAGTATTCTAAGTTTGGTTTCAGTAGCTATCTCTTATCTTGTTTGATTAGCAATGTTCACCATAACACGTTGAATTAATAAATCCCATATTGATTAGGATAAGGGAACAATGGCACGGGAGAGAAGTTAAATAAAGCATCTTTGGGGAAAATAGAATGGGAAGGCATCTTTAAAAAAATAGAAAATATGCACTATGGAGGCATCATTAAAGATTGAGAAAGAGAATATGTTGGGAAAGGACATCACTAACTTTTATATAATTATCTATAGTTGAAGTTTATCATCTAAATAATATACATAATGTAATCTAAATATTGGGATCTTTTATTTGTATTACTAGATAATTAAGATTCTTTGAATTGAACATAAAAATGAATATTTATTTTCAAATAATATCAAATTCTCACTATTATATTCTTACAAATAATTTCAATATTATTTCATTAAACTACAAATTTATGTTAAGTTGTTAAGTTAATTTTGGGCCTTCTACAATTAATTATATGGATTAAGTCATACAACATATAAACAATTTGCATAGAAGGTTACAAAGTGAGTGAAATTTTAGTATACACAATTTTAATACTATTTTAGTATATACAAACAATTTTCACAATATATAAGGTTAACAATATAGAATTAACACATGTTTTAATTAATCCATTAAGAGAAAAATTTAGGTAAGAAAAACAATTGCTAATAATTTTGAATTCCTTCTCTAAAATACGGGTTAGATTCAATTTTGATAGTACATCTAAAATAAATCTTCACCAAGCTAGTGAAACATTTAGGATGATCATCGAAATATCATTAGAGTTTTCTATAAAGTTTAACTCAAAGGATAAATAATAATGTAAAAATGGAAACTTTGTTGATAAGCATCTTCAAATCCCTATTGGGTTTAGGAAAGTCATTTATAAATGAAACTCAAAAATGGTTATAAATCATCTTAACGAAAGTGGTCATCAACCCTTATGGAAATTGTCTAGTCACCTTTCTTAGATTAGGTAAGTTGTGGGGTACCTTGATTTTTGCAAGTTTGAATACGTCAAGAGGTTCATTAATCAAGTTGTCAATTGGCTTGAAAATATGGCAATTGCTTTAAAAAAGAACAAGCTTGGGATGAAATAGATTTTATCAAATACTTTAGACTCGAGTGGTCTTTCATCTTCATTAAGTCCACCCTCTTCCCACTTAAGTTTAGAGTCCTAGTAGGCCATGGGGTTTAAGAAAAGATGGGGTTTAATTGGTGCTCCTAAGAACTATAGGGAGTGTGGGGAAAAAAA
>SNQJ01S0126319.1:14891-26202 GCA_010110895.2 Picea sitchensis
TTGAATAGTGATAAATAGCAGAGAGAGAGAGTAGTTGGGAAGAAAAAGAAATCATAGGACCGAGTTGTTCAGTTGTTCTTATTGTTTTATTGTTTTCTCGGAGGAAAGCATGAATACTACTGAAGAAAGTGTCTTCTTCGTCTCAGATGAAAATTAATTTGCACTACTATATGAAACACTATGTGGTAAGGTAGACGAGGTTTTAAGTCGGTTGTATCCAGCATGATTGTACCCATATTACAAGTCTCGGTAGATCCTAAAGCAGCTAACAAATCTTTCCTCTGGGAAGGGAAGCTTTGGAGGACCTCCAAAGCAAACATCGCACAGGGGGTTTGAGATAAATCCTCCACCACATAATAGTTCTGGGTGGCCCTTGCATTTGGGTTGTGAGAATCTTTCTTGAACGCACATTTTGGGATGCGTGTCATTGTTTCGCCCAAAGTCTTCTCGATCTAGAGAGGAAGAGATGGGGGTTTGAATTATTTTCCCTTCTCAGAAGTGCTTGGTTTATTGTATTCATGTTCTCTAGTCGATATAAAAGAATCACCTTTCATCATATACACATTCGCAGAATTGGGATTGTTTGAAGACAGAGAGGTTCCTTGACTTCCCCCTTCTGCGCTTGTAGAGCTTTGAGTTAGTTTTTCCCATGTTGAAATGGATTGGTTAACATGGCAGGATGTTGTTGTCTCACAAAATTTTGGGCCTCTGCAAGCCGAGGACATTGGTGGGTTGGGTGGTCTTCCATGCACAGGTTGCACGGATACCTCGCCCTCCATTTCTCAGTGTTTCCCCTGCCAGCATTATTAGTGGGTTTTTTCTTATCCCCCTTACCCTTCTTTCATTATTTTTTCTTTCCTTTAGGTTGCTAGGTGGCCTTTGGATTTGTCGATTGCACGTTGTGTACATCCAACGTTTGGGTAGGGGGAGAAGCTGGAAGAGTTGTCTGGCTGGTCGTTGTGTGTTGTATGGACAATTGTTGCAATTGTTTCATCAGTTGTTCAACAGGCTTTGTTTGTGCTGAACCTGCGATACCATTGGCATGTGGTCCAGCTCTCTGTCTAGTTTTATCAAGTATTGAGTGTGGTGCATCTGGAAAGATCTCGTATAATAAACTGGACTGAGAGTAGATTAGCTCAAGCTATTGAGCTCTCATGATGGCATCTTCTTTGGAAAACACTCCCGATGTTGCGACATCTTTGGATAACTATGGGACCAAAGACTTAAGAAACCACTCAAGCAGGAATGCTGGTGGGACTTGTTAGCGTCAGAAGTCACTCCTGGATTGCTTGCAAGAGCAGAGCCCAATGCCCATCAGTTTTTATGTCACAATAGTTTTAATGGGTGATCAAATGGGTAGAGACTCGGGCAAATATCGCTCTAACTCGGGAAATGAGTCTGGTATGTAAGGAACAAAGGAGGTCTTGATCTAACTTCAGTTAGTGAGTTGATTAAAATATGATCAGGTGGAAGACTTGGTAAGAAGAGTGAGCAAACTGCCTCAGGCAATAGGATTTTCAACAGTTTGTAGAAGAAAGACTCTGATGCTCTCGGTCCCAAGACAAGAATTGTTGCTAACATTAGGCTCCATAGGAGATAGAGTCGTCCCTGTGATGCTCTAAGAACTCATTCAACTTCTCTTCAAATTCTCCTCACAGGGTGAAGTTGATATGGAATAGGATGGCTCCAAGGCATAAAGGACATGCCACTCCATGTACTCGTTGACAGGATCATAGAATGAGTGGCAAACCCTGTGAAAATTGTAGCAGTAGGCCTGCTCTGCTCCACAGCTACTCCTACAGGGCTGAACTTCATGAGTCTGCATAGGTGAATGGGCAGGCTCTGGGCAGGAAGTCACCTGTTCCACTAGTTCTTTCTGCTCTTCTTCTTGGCTCTCCCCCAAGTCCGATTCATATTCATCATAAATAGGGACCATGGGGTGGTTCTGCTTGTTGGATGGCTCTTCAGTATCTCTATAGTGATCAAATGTAGGATAAGCTTGTTTCTCATCATCACTATAATATGCATCAAAAAGGGGTTGTCCTTCATGGATATGATCCTCCTCCAGAATAGTGATCCCGTCAAAAATTTCCATTTTAGGGATAGTGGGACCTGCTGGTTCTGGCTGCTTACACATAATATTTTTCTCTTTATTCCCAGACAAAAATATATTGTGAGAAACCCCTTGAAGGAAAAGAGAAGAATCCTCCTCCACAACCATCCCCTCTTTAAAAATGGGGAGGTATTCATCGTCATAAGCAGGGCTGCTAGGAAAATCTACTTCAACTTGATACCTAGGTAAGCCATCTACTATAGACCACATTTTCTCTATAAACTTATAATTTTCACAAGAGGCATGTTGATCATTATGAAAATCTAAAAGAACAGCTGCATCTGAAATAATGTCAGATGCTTCCGTTCTAGGGATAACACAATTAATATCATTCAACACCTCTATTTTTTCATGGAAAATGCTTTCCTCCACAGTAAATGTTTTATCATGGACATGGTCTTCAGGGCCAGCAGAGGCTTCATGAAGCAAAGAAAACTCCTCACAATAGTTTTCAAACAAACAATCAGTTGGATAGTAGTCTTTACAAAATGAATTGAAAGCTGTATGAAAACCTATTAAAGAGTGGATTCTTGCAGCGGGAAGAGATCGACACCATTCAAGAGCAGCTCCCTTCAATGAATACCTGAAGAGCTTAATCTAGACATCTTCATGCATGATATTAAGTCGATGAATAACCTCATGAAAGTCCAGTAAATGCTCAGCTGGTACCTCCCAACTCTTTGCGTGAAATTCAGGGAGGAAATTTTCCCATATGTCTCTATTAGGAAGTGCATTAGGAAAACCAACTATCTGGGAAAAGTCATAGAAAGAAAACCTTTTAGCTAAGATTTTCTCCATATCGAACCAGTGGAGTCGTTGATTGATCCTCGAATCATGGAGTCACCAGGTGAAGATTTACAACTTCGAATGTGTCTGATTCTTGTTCACCATCAAAGGCAAGATCTTAACGTTGTTGTTACCCTAGGAAGCTTCTCAGGATGAGAAAGAAGATACTGAAACCTTCTCGAGAAAGATCCTTAGGGTCAGATTTCAGGTGTGCTAACAATAGCTACAACTTAAACAGTGAAGTGGAAACAATGGAGTCACCAGGTGCACAGTAGCAATCTTTAAGGGGTCTGATGTCTGATGCACCTTCAGAATCAGAGGCTCAATGTCGTTCCACCCAGGGAAAATCTTCAACTTCGTCCCCGGCAACGATGCCAGAAATGTTAGCGTCAGAAGTCGCTCCTGGATTGCTTGCAGGAGCAGAGCCCAACGCCCATCAGTTTTTATGTCATGATATTTTTAATGGGTGATCAAATGGGTAGAGACTCAGGTAGATATCGCTCTAAATCAGGAACTAAGTTTGGTATGTAAGGAACAAAGGAGGTCTTGATCTAACTTCAGTCAGTGAGTTGATTAAAAGATAAGCAGGTGGAAGACTTGGTAAGAAGAGTGAGCAAACTGCCTCAGGAAACAGGCTTTTCAGTAGTTTGCAGAAGAAAGACTCTGAATGAAAGATCCTCTTGGTTCAGGGTCTCAAGAAACTGAAAGGGGGACTCGACTGGATTCTCCAATTCCAAATCCCTCAGCGCTAAGAAAATCACAAGGACCAATTAGAAACAATGCAACTGTTATAGTGATCCAATCTACATCATCCTATAATAGTTACAACTCAACTGGATTCTCCAATTCTGAGCTGCTCTAACTCAGTGTAAACAAAGACGTGAAAGAAACTGACATCCATAAGGCAAGAAGTCTCAAGAGTCCATGCATAACCAGAATAACAGTGCTTCATTAAAGCTTTACAACTGGGAGCCTCGCTCAACCATCGATCCTTTTCAAAAATGGCAAAAATGCCTACATATACTCAAAAATAACAACAACAGCAAAAACGAGACACTGCATTAAAGAATTGCGTCTGCCTGACTTCTGAAAGCCTACCTATGCAAACTCAATATGATTTTGCACCTATGACAAACGCAATTAGATTTAGGACCGTCCTTCTGTAGGTGAGTCAACGTGCTTTTAATTCGTCGTCAGACTTTCCCTTTATGGCGGAGCTAATGTCTAACCACCTAAAACAACTGCGATAACTGCCATCTTGGGATCAGGAACGGCTCTGGTCAACTCTTCCTTTTGGGGGCGTGGAGGTCTTTTCAAGGGGCCACCTGGACCAACAGAATGGCTCATGGGATGAGAGGTGGAAGCTGTGGCATACTCGACGAGGATGTTATAGGTGTTGGTATGGTATGGTGAAGGGACAGGAGACAACGAATGCAGGGAGGTGCTGAGGTAGAGGTGACTGGGAAAAAGGGACACATGGCAGGCGGTGAGGACTTAGGACCAGTATATTCATGCCACATACAGATAGGGGGCCCGCTAGAGTGAAATTCCATTCTGGACCCCCCCCTCCATTAAAGGCAGAACCGATGGCGGGGTCCGAAATCCAATACAGACCGTAGATCTAAATGCTGAGACTTGGGTCGTCCAGATGTGCACATATATTATCTTCAATTCTGGAACCCCCCCCCCATATCGTTAAAGCCAAAATGATGGAGGGGGTGTGGAATGGAACCTCATCCATGAATTTGAGTGCTTGGATTACGATCGTCTAGATCTATGCCCTCTTTAAATTAAATTTGCCCGAGCCTTGCTAATGGATGAACGACTGAGATGAACTTGGTGCTTTCAACATGAAAATCCCAAAGGACCCCACTCGTGGCTCAACTATTGCGCCGTTTGTCCTTCAAATGGATGGTCCCAATTCTTTCGGGATTTCTGGCACCGGGAGTTCATGATGCAACGTTTCTCAAAATCCCAATTGACCAAACGACAAAAGCATGGATGTATGCCGTGTGTCCTCCAGAGGAACGGTCGAGATGGCATTTGATGTTAGAAGAGGGCTGCCTCCATTATCAAGCTCACTTGATGTGACTGGGTGCTAGGACCATGGGCTTAGCTTCAAAGGCGCTTATCAACATTTCAGGGTTCGGGGTTTCGAGATGTAGAAAGATGTGAAACCTTCACCCTTCGAACTGTCGAATGTCGAAATGCCGATGTGACTAGATCTTGCGCCACACGTCCTTTGGATGGAAGTCTAATATGCTTTCTTGCATGCAATATAGATGCTACCTATCGCGCTAATCCCGGTGCAACTCTGCTAACCGCGATTTCTCGTTGTCCGTCGATCTTCTTTTATAGATGAATCTGGGTCGTTGACAACGTAATTTCTCCCACTCACTTGATTTTTAGCCTGAAATGGGGCTTTACGTGCTACGCTTGGGAGTTCTTCGTGCAACCTGTAGCTTTGGATGCTCTCGGGCCCAAGACAAGAATTGTTGCTAACAGGACTAACACCTTAATTAAACTCTTCCGGTGCCTCCATTCTTGGATGTGATCAGAGATATGGTCTTCTTTTGTTTGCGTGAAATTGGCCATCAATTCTGTGCTAGCGTCGTATCTCACAAGTAATTGGAAATAGATTAGGAAATCCATTTCCAATTCGTCGAAGGAAGAGTATCTTGAGCAGTCAAGATCAATGTACCATTTCATGACACTCCCAATGAGAGTACATTGAAACAATCGCAATTGTACATAGTCTTCCTTTAACGAATTAGATGAGCACCAAAGGTGAAAAGTAGTCACATGATCTCCTGGATATTCGTTAGGATTGGCCTTGAAATTTGGTATGTCCGAAGGCAACTTCGTCGACATAGGGGGCCAACACGGATCGTGACAAATAGGGTCATTTAACAACCTTGTCAAGTTTGGAAAATGCAAGGTTGCCAGGAAGGGTAGTTTGGGTTGTTGGTGATAACCATGGAAAAAGGGACCTAGAGTTTGACTGGCACCAGGTTGCAAGGAAAAGTTTGGCTGTTGGCATGGGTTCTGGTAAAAACCATGGCCATGAACAACATACGGATTTTGCGTGTGAGGAGACATCATCGAATGATTCCCAAAATAGGACATAGATGGTTGGGCGTGCATTACATTTAGAGGAATTTGGGAAGGGTTGCCCCATGCCAATCCCATGGGCATAGGCATAGCACCTTGTCCGGGGTTCCATTGGTTGTGAAAATAATTTCCCCTGATCAACATTCCTGATGAGGGAACTGATCCTTGAGAAGAATTCCAAGGTCCTGCTGCGAAAGAAGTTCCTGGGTTTGCCCCCTGTGCAGGAATAGTACCCTGCATAGGAATAGGTTGTTCGTAACTGGGGTTGCCCCCAGTCGGGAAAGTAGCTGACAAGAAAGAGTTGTTACCAAATGCATCGAACAAAGAAAACAGTGTTGAACTGATAGACATATTATGAGAAGGTGATCCTTGACTCCCTGCTCCAAATAAACTATGGTGTGTGGGTGGCCCAGTGGATTACTGGTGGGTGCCACCGAGCAAAGGGGACGAAGGAGGTATATGACCTTCCCCGTAAGGTAAAGTGTTAAAAGGAGCTAAAGTTCCCCCCATGTGTCCTTGCAGAGGAGTGTTAGAGTTCCCTACCCCCAGACCTAAAGTCTGTAAAGTGGAGTAGGAAAGTACAGGACTTGTACCTGAGCTAGGCATCTCGTATGAGAATGGAGGGTCTATCGCACTCGGTGTGAAAGGGGCAATGGTTTCCACCATAGATGATATTGGATCACTTCTTGAGGTAGAGGCATTCGAGACCATGGTGGCTCAGACAGGTGACAGTGGGTTAGGAGGTGGAATATCCCCTGTGGTGACAACCATAGTGGGAATTGAAGAATTCCCAGAAGAAGTGGCAACATTTGTTTCCATTGCTGCGTGCGAGACTGTCTGGCACTCGTAAGGGTGAATCTGTACAATGATGGGTTCCAAAAGATCAGTGGTTAGAGTTTCAGATGGACCAAGAGATTTCGCTCCAAATTCTAAAATGGTCATTTCCTCTGAATGTTGGTTGGGTACAGTTTCTTGTGACCTGGTTGCTTCAAAAGACCCTTGTTGGTCTAGCTTTCTCCTTAGTGGTGGCGGAGGTGGCTCCAGTGTAACTGGTGATAGGCCTAAAAGACTTTGTGACCGATGGAGCTCATGATCCTCCACTGTGTGAGAAGATCAAAGACACACTAGGGATTTCTATTTGTTCAAAAACAACACACACTAAAAATGTCCCTCTAAGATAAAACAAGCAAACACTAAACTAGCTGGAAGAATAATTACAACAACAAACACTAGAGAAACTTACCGGTGCAAGTGCAACTTGAACACGGAAGCATCCTCCGGGTATACTCTACTAAGAGTGGCCCGATGTTTGTCCTAGGTACCATGGTATACCCTCGCGGTCACATGTGTATGTCTCTAAAAAAGATAGGCAACTACGTTGCCAACGCACGAACAGTCACCAGGTGGGTATAGTCGAAAGTCGGGTAGACCACAATGAACAAGGTATCGAGCCCGAAACTTGTCAAGGGTATTGAAGGAAAGTGGTCCGGAAGAAAACTAAGGACCTCGAACAGATTCAAGACCCATGAAGCTCTGTGTAAAATGCAATCAATGGAATCCCAAGACAAGCCCTCTATATGTGTCCTCCACTACAATTGGTTGAGCTTTGGAGGGGTTATCTCCACTACCTTCCCACAGACGACCTTGTGTTTAGCCCCTGCATTAGAGGGGTGTCCCGGATAACTTTCACGATACTGGAATTTGACACTCCCTAACTCAAACTCCAATGTTTGATTTAATGGCCTTGAAGAGTTTCCTCTCCAACCTAATTCAAGGCCCTAACCCTAAACTAGTTGGTTGGCCCTATAAACATAAAAAGTCTAATGAATTTTAGATTTATTGTTAATTTTTATGGCTTGTCTTAAGTCAAAGGTTATGAAAGTGAAACTAGTGATGTTTGAAAGATGAAAGAAAAATAAATAGAAAGCTGGAAATAAAATAACTTCTTCTTGACTCAAATCTTAAACAACTATTCAAACTAAAAATTTTCTAAGATCTTTGAACAGCAAAATCAAAGCAGAATTTCACTCGACTACGAGCTACTTATGATCTAAGTAAGCCATCAAGAACTTATGAAAGCAAATACTTTTTCTGGTTACTTATGCAAACCAACACTATTTAACCAAACAAAGAAATAAAATATTTTTTTTTATTTGAATGCTCACAAAGAAAAAAGGAAAATATCAACAAGTAAAAAACCAAGAGAACTTCTGGCCTAAGCACAGATCACAAAGAGTCACTTTAAAAATAACACATAAGCAAATTAAAACTAGACTCTCACCCTTGTCTAAAAACCCTATAAAAAGAAAATTTTGAGGAAAAAAATTTTAATGAAAAAGAAAGCTATTTTTGTGATCAAACCTAAGTTACTGACTGCTATGACAAAGACCCAAAAACTTGAGAGGTAAAACTCTTGTTAAAATAAAGGATGATTGCCTCACCTTAAACAAAAATTTTCTCCACAGGCACACTGCTAACAATTCAACAACAAGTGTGTGCACGCGAGCTATGTAAAGTCAGGGCGCATGTACACACATTCTGGCCTTATACAGGCCACATGTATCTTTGAAACTCTAATACAAATGAAAGGCCAAGAAATCCAGCCCAGGCAGAGACTACTGGTACTGAGAACCAGGATCTCTTGAAGACTCAGACACTTAATTTAACAGAAAAAATAAAACAATTCAAGGAAAACTTCATAGAACAAACCAATCTGAGGTGAAACTTGAGCTATAGATTGCAAACAACAAAGACTAGAAAGAGTTCCAAAACACCCCTAAGAAGGATTATTTCTGATAGGGGAGAGGATGACTGCTTCTCTAAAAGAAATTTTCTGGAATCATACACACGACTGACAGTTCCTCAGCTAGCGTGTACACGTGGGCTGTGGGAATATAGGGCATGGGTACATGCGTGCAGAACTTATACAAGACGTGTGTACCTCTGTGGGTCTTGAAAAAATATGCAGTCAAGCAAAGAAACAGAGATAACTGGTATGGAAGACTAGAATCTCTGTTAGCTCAGACTTTTGTAGAAACTTTAAAAACAATAAATGAAACTAGTTCTTAAAAATACCCAAGAAAAAACATTCCCAGAAACCCTATAGATCCCCAGTATGGTTGCCAATTCTGTTTTGGGTGGGAAATCCCTCCTACGGACTAGCACTAAGGGTTTTATCATGCATGCAGAAATGACCTAAAGATTCTTACTTTTTACCATCATCCCATGCCGAAACCCCATTACTCATATATAAACACAAGGCTCAAGAGATTAAGTTGACATACCTTATTTTTCTTGTTTGATGTCGATCCTTTTTCACGCTTGGTCATTCTTTGACTGCAAATCTCCTACCAATGCCAAACTACATTCACTAAATACAAACAAAGAACTCCACATGCATTTGATCTATGAACTAATGGGTTATAGATTTAATCAATCATAGAATCAATATTCCAATAATGACAATCTCATATGGAGGGATGGGAAAAACAATTCTTTTATTAACTTCACAATGATACCTTACAATGATAAAGTCAGCTACTGCTCCTCGATCCTGGTCCTGGGCTCTTTTTCCACTCTCTTCCAACTGCTCTGCTCTATACTTCTCTTTGCACAAGGATAGCTAAAGGTTGGGACAAAGGGAATGCGTAATCAGGTATAGCTTCTTTACTATGATTCTCCTCTTCCAAATGGGACCCCTAACCCTTCTTTTATAGGCTAGAAGAAGCTAGGTATATGGTCGAGTGACCGACCATGCATGACTAAAAGGTTTAGTTAACTTTCCCAAAGCTGTGTGTTCCATCAACAACATTCTTTTTTTCGTGCTTTTGTAGGTACACGCGGGTTGTCTTGGGTCAGCTAGCGTGTACATGCATGCAGTAATGGAGTAGGGCACATGGGTTTTTATAAAAGGTGTTTTAAGAAGAGTTGTTCAACAATGTTTTGGCAAAGAAGGAATCTGAGATGGCATGATGTCAGGTAAGCATTTCTGGTGCAAATTAGGGTTATAAAAAGGGGAAAAACAGTGGGATGAGCTTCAAAATAGGGTGACAAGGGTTCCTGAGGAGACGTAAGGCCCTACTTGTTAAATTTAATATATATTCTTCTTCTACTCGTGACAACTCAGTGCATAGGTTCGCTTACTCCAGTTGCGATATGCAAAGATGGGAGTATGGTTCAAATGGAGACACTCTAGTTGTGAGATGCAAAGATGAGAAGTTTACCTGGTGACATGATCAACATGTCAAATTTAAAAAGACTTGGATTATTTTTTGCTAAGATAGTTAAAATGGATAGTAGATTTTGTGAATATCAAAATTTAGTTACTCTTCAATTATATCGGTGCAATATGTTGGAAGAGATTTCAGATTTGCATAAGATTAAAGGTTTAAGGCAATTATATATTTATAGTTGTTCCAAGTTAAAAAAGTTTCCTACAGAGTTTAGTGAGAAGGGACCGTATCCAACAACAATTTACGGGAGCCCGACCAATGCCCAGGTTGGAGCTATTATAGATCTTGCACCCAAAACTTGTGTCATCTATAGTTCCGTTGTATACATTTTGCACCCAAAACTTTTTTGGTCTACAATTCGTCCACATATTGGAACATGGTCTACATTTGGACCACAAATTATCTATTAAGATATATTAATATAAATAGAATTTAAATAAATATATTTAAACTTGAACCTGACCTTTTTCGAACTTGTGGATTGATCCTATATCGTCACATGATGAGCCTGACTAACCGTAGCTCCTTTCAACACTTATCCAATTATCTCTCTGCGGGGTTATGCCTTACCACGAACAAAAAATTATGCCCCATGTTCCATGATAGGCGGGTTGGTTCTCTTATTGCCCCTCGATTGGCGCTATTATAAATCTTGCACCCAGAATCTCCGTACTCTACAATTCCTCGCGACTTAGCGCTATCGATTTCTTATGCCCTCATGTTTCGTGAGATACATGTTGCACACAACACATCCATAATATAAATTTTGCACCAAACACTTCCGTCATTTACAATTCGACCCCATTTTCCAAAATTTACCTTGTAACCTGCTTGGCAGGGACTACGTTTCCATGCAACACTTGTCCTAATATAACAATGCTTAAAAATGTTTGGTTTGATATAATTTAGGTTATTTAGAAGTGTTGCTACACCTACATCCTACCATTAATTCAGGGTGTTCATTAACCTCTGTTTTGTTTATAATAATTTAATTTATCATATTATTTATTAAATTTAAAAATTTAATATATCTAGTGTCCATGATACGAGGCTTACAAGTTAAGGGGTA
>SNQJ01S0126321.1:0-26355 GCA_010110895.2 Picea sitchensis
TTGTTGATATTCTGTCATGAGTTCAACTTTTGATTCATCAATAAATATTACACCTTTTATTTTCTTTAGATCTGAATCAATGTTGGGGTTCCCATGTTCAAATGAGAAAGTTACTACAAAATTCTACTGTAATGTTGTCCATTCTGTAGTGTTTATGCGCATCTCCTAGTCTACATATCAGTTTTAATAGACTCCTTCTAGTGTGTGGATAAAGTGATGAGGCCATTCTTCTGGTGGTGTCATCCTCCATTGTGTTATGCATTGTTCCAAGTGTTCTGTTGGTGTTCCTTTCCCATCATACCTCTACATTTTATTGTTGCCTTGTTCTACATCAAATCTAATGCGTAGTAATCATTTACATTGGTACTAGTCCTGAATTTTTTCTTTGTGCGCACCCCACCATATTACAGGTGTAGCCTTGAGTAAAATATCTAGGGTGAAGAGCCTCTAATTCTCTAATACCTCCTCTTCATACTTTGTCATAAACTCCTCTAAGTCATTTACCATATGAAAGATGGGAAGTTCTCTTATATTTTTACCAACCCATCTTACTGGGTGGTCTATTCTTGCACACCTTCTTATGGAAACTTCATGTAGTCGATGTTGCCAATTCTCTTATCATGTGCTTTTGATTCTTGCACATGATGTGATTCTTATCCAGCTAAGTACCCCATTTGTAGTTGGGTTAACATTATCTTCTTCGTGTGTAGTGGTTCTATACAATTGGTTTATTTCCTCCAGATCTAAACAGGTGGGTTCTACAAACCTTTCTCCCTTTGAAGGGTCTAATGGTGCAATGACTCTATATTCACGTGATTCAAATGTCATTTTTATTGTCTTCAAATTGATTATGGCCTGGTTTTCAAATGCCCAATCCAATCCAAGCAATGTTGGATATGGTGTTGTGCCATCTACTATCTCTATTACTTCAAAGTCTTCCTTAGTGCGCACTCCATCCAAATCTATTGTCACACCTTTAAGCCTTCCAATTGGTAGAACTATGTGTTGATTTGCTAATTTAAACTGGACAGGTGAATAGCTTAATGTGGGTTCTCCCATACACGGCCATGTCTTCTTAGGTAAAACATTTACTTCCAACCCTAAGTCCAATATAATATCCCCCATATTTAAATCCCCAATGTTAACATTCATTTTGAATTCCTTGCTTGTCCTCCTTTTGGTATGGAGGTGATTGACTGTTTTATGCTCTAACTTCCCTTCTACCTCTGTGTTACATCTTTATAGAATATTTTTCAAAACTCTAATAGATGATGGATCATTCAGTAGCTTAACATAGGATTGCAGAAAAGTCTTTATGGTACTTACTTTCTCTACAAGTTGTAGTTCACTGGAGTGGTCCATTGATGAAGGCATATTGTACATTGGTACATTCTGAGTATGTTGTGCAGTTGATGTTGATGCAACATGTTTCTTGAGAAACTCCTGTATGGCCTCCTTAAATGTCTCTTTTTCTTTATGCGCATCAAACTGCTTCTATGTTTCAGTATTTTTCTTCACCCATTGGTGTTGTGCTGGCTCTTTTCTTACTGCGTCAGGTCCTTTCTTAGCTCCTCCTCACATGGTTATGTTGATGTTTCTTAAATCATACCTGTCTTCTACAGAGATCCATTGGACATTCTAGTTCCTATTTTCTTGGATCTTCCCCAAGAGTGTTGGACATTCCTTTGCATCATGGTCTTTTGTGCGACAATACATACATGTTGCTGGTGGAAGTGGAAATTCCCTTGCATAATGTTCTGATTTTTGGAAATTGTGGCACACTACTGGGCCTCTACCTCTTCCAAATATTGCTCGACCTCATCCTCCACCTCTATATCCAGTTCGATCTCCTCGCGGCACGTTGTACTGAGGTACATGGTTATACTATGTGGGGTTATACTATGGATGCACAATGTTATATTACTGCTACACATTTTTGTATGGAGGTGATACATGGTTGAACTAAGGTGCATCTTTCCCTGTCATCATTTCTGCTTGCACCCTATAAGTATTTGAAGTTCTTTCTCACATTAGTTCCATTTTCCTACAATGTTTATCATCATGACCCACTAACTTGAAAAAATTGTAGTATGAACGTTTGGGTACTTTCTAATAATTCTGCATCATGGGACAATGATATGGATCATGTCCATGCGTTTTACAAATCTCACACCACAGTCCTCTTGCTGGAAAATAATTTGGTACTCTTATTTCCATGTACTGCATGAAAGTTGGACATTCATTCTTATGGTGTCTTTCTGTCTTGCATGTGGTACACCAAACAACTTCTCTTTTCTCGTTTCCCTTATGTTGGTTAAGATGAAATGCTATATTCTTCACATCCTCCTTCAAGTCCTCTATTGTTGGATCTGTATTCTAATGCTGGTTCTCTTCTAGTTGTAAGGATACCTTCAGAGCCTATGCCTAGGTTTGGAACTTATGTTGTCTCAATGGGTATTTCAAATGTGGTAACAGTGAGTTCACAAATAAGTGCCTATGTTGCATGCTAGTCATTACATACTTTAACTTTCCTTTGAGACGCTTAAAACTATGATCAATATCCCAAACAGACTCACCTAATTTATGCATGATTTCAATCATTTCATTCATGTACTTATATTCTGAGCTAGGCTTCTGAAATTCATTGATCAATAGTTTCTTCACATATGCAATAGTCCTTGTTACTCTTGGTGGACTATTTACAACTAAACTTATGTACCAATCTAGTGCGCGGTCTCTTAGCGTGATAGCTAACTTTGCAAGTTTTGTATCCCCATATGTGATATGTTTTTCTTCTCAGATCTTCTCACAAATGAATAAATTCTTTTTAGGGTCCTCAGATGCCTCTCCCCAAAATTCTGGTAACTTGATTGTGGGATCATGTCCTGCCATTCTAAACTGTGTTGAACTACTACCTCCGCGCGATGTAGATATTTGACTACTAATTTCTAAACTGGCTCCTCCAGTTGTTGCTCCTTGTTTAGATGTGTTTCCTGCGGTCCTTCTTCCACTAAAATTTGGTTGTCTAAATGGTGGTGTTCTTTCTAGTGTACTAGTCGCACATAGGGTTATGGGTTCCACACTAACATTTATCTGGATTGGAGTTCTACCTTTTGTTCTTTCCTTTGGACCGTCTGTCTTCCTTTCATATGTTGTGTGCATTATTTCCTCAATTTCATCCACATCCTGGATATCCTCTACCTCTTCCTCATCACTTTCCAAGCCCTCTCTATCAGTTATGGCTCTCTTCTTATTATTCATCTTATATTGGTAGCGTACTCCACTGCGCGTCTTTCCAACAGATGCCATTATCTTCTTTATTTGGTATTCCTCCATCATGATTGGGTCCATGGCCTCCTTCTTATTTCCCTTATCCACCTCTTCCTCCATTTCTTCGCTTCCTCTTAGTGCTTCCCCCCTTCCCCCATGCACGTAGGGAAGTTTAGTTGTCTGATTCCATGGTCATCACATCGTTGTTATACAATAAAATATTGGTTTAAGTGTACAATGATATGATATAACTACCTCTGGGTCCTTTTAGAAACTCCTTCTCTGATGCACTGTAATACTTCACAGTATCTACTACAAATTTGGTGATAAATCTTGCAAATATATTGTCTAACCAAAAATCTACTACGTGCGTAAATTTGTTGTAACTATGCGATCTCCATAGGATTCCACTCCACTTGTCTGATTCGATTTGTACGGTGGTTGTATTTTAACCTCAATATCAACTCCTGTAGTACATGTGGGAAATCACATAAAAATGCCTCATGCAAGTCACTAAACACACATTTTATCCAAATATTTTCATGGTGTTGTCTTAGGGTTTTTGTTATCCTTCTGCGCAAAATCAAGTTGCTTTGTTTTCAAACATCTTTCGATCTCTGCCTTCATTGGATTCCATGGCCTTAACATTCCTTTTTATACCTTCATTCTCCACATGCTTCTTATACAGATCTCGTCCACTCAATCCCATGTAGTTCCATCCGACAACATAACCATTGTTTGGTTAGACTTCTTTCTCTTCTACTTCTTGGGATGACCCAGGTTCATATCTCAACAGGTTTCCAACAAAACCCTATAAAACTATCGACCCTATTGGTAAAACAAAAGGCAACACAACACAAAGAGTGCACTACGTAGTCTCACCCAAGATAGTTCTATGGATGACTGCAAAGCTCAAGTGCTTGCAGTCTAGGAAGGAGTTGGGATATGGGATTTACTTGATCTTCTTCATGACTTAAACTAATTATTCCTTCTATTATTCCTAAGATTCATTCATTATTTTAATCCATGCATGCATTCTAACATATTCATCTTAACCATTCATTCATTCATAAAATAATCACTGAAAGAAGTAAACATGCAATAAACATTACAAATAAAACATGTTTTACTGTGGTTCACCCCCTCCTGGGCTACGCCCACAAAGATTTGGCTTTTCTACTCTTTATTAGGTTTTCTGTAAAATATGGTGTTGCACGAACTACATCTCCAATCATACAATCATGAAAAGGTTCAATAACTTCAGTGAGGTGGACTAGATCACACCAATCTCTTCATCTTGTGATCTAACCCTCAAAATCTAACCTACTTGGCTCTTCTACAACTCAACAACTTACAAAAATATTAGAACTACAATAGTCGAATTGGAATAGTATCTGAACTGAACATAAATCCGAAGAAAAACAACCAGAACCAGAACGCCAACCTAGATCTCCTAGGTTCTTATTTATACTATTTTACAGCTTATTAGTCATTACAATCTCTTACCAAAACCCTAACCCTAGCATGGTTAGGTTTACCTGCCTGTGCACCTTGCATTCTTTCCTTCTTTGCATGTGGCGTTTCTTTGCACCTGTTGCTTTTCCTACCAGTTGTTCTTCCTTAAGTTGGATCCTATAAATCAGGGGGTTGGAGCCTCCTTCCAGTTGGTGCTGGATGATTTAGGGAGTTGTAGCTTCCTTCAGGTTGGAGCTTGTAAATAGGGGGTTTGTGTATCCTTCCAGTTGGTGCTAGAGAATCTTGGAAGTTGGTGCTTCTTTTGGATGTAATATTAAATATATAAATATATATATATATATATATATTAAAAAATGTTTCGTGGTTTTCTCCCATTCGGGTTTCCATGTAAAACTCTTATGTATTACGTATCTACGATTATATGTTGATGATATCTTAAATGCAATCAGATGTGATAAATTGTTGGATGGTTACATGTAATAATTAAAAATTGTAAAAAGTGCTCAATAATGATTCACCCCCGTCTCAGTATTGGTGAATATTCCAACAAATATCCCACATCCACATATTTATTTACAACTTTCTAAAATTATTTCCCTATAAGCAAAATATTTCTATGTAAAAATTCATAGAGATTCTTGGAAATATTTCTAGGGACCATACCTTTGTATTACATTTCACCTTTGGTGCATCATGGGGGTAAAATGGAGACACTTTAAAAGTAAACAAAAAGGAGCCACCTCTACACAAGATTCAAGAGAAGGAAATCATTTAAATTAATAATATCCTATCAAAACCCGAATCAGATGAAACCAAAGTTATCATTTTTCATAATTTTCAAACCTGAAATGACTTATTGATACTAGCCTTCATGAGGTTGAAGCACAATTTAAAAGTTCATGAGATCATCCTTTCCATTTGGAAATGATATATTAGTATTCTTTGGCAAGTTCAATTCATTGATAAATATAAATTTCCTAGTAATGAATTAATTTCCAAGAAATTAGAGAAATAATTGACACTGTCAAAATCAATAACCTAATCCCACAACATATTTTATGTCCTCTAGTTGATACAAATATACAAAATTAGAACTTTTTTTTCAAGGAATAGATAAATCGATTAATTTAGTCATTTAGATGACTATTTTTCTCTCCCGCCCAACCTTCCCATTAATCGATAGGAAATAATTGCATTGGTTCCCCACTAATAAATCTATTGAGGAGGACTAAAGACTTATGCATGTGTAAACCTTGGTTCTATCTTGGATTGCCCATCCTCCCCCCAAAAATGGTTGACTCACTTCTCAATATTCCCCCTTTTCCTCTACTGAAGCTTACAAAAATCACCAAAAAGTCTCTTGGAGTAATGAATTTTGGCCTATTTTTGCATCTCCATTCCAAACCATTTTAAATTTATCCAAATTCTCCACTGAGTTTTTCCATGTCTATTGTCATTACTCACTATTCAAATTTCATCAACAACAAGTCTACTGACAATAAGTATCACCCTATTCTTCAAAAACCATTAAATTCCATTTTCTAAATTTTGGAGCAGAATCAACCAATGTCCCTCACTGGAACTTTTATGGTCCTCTTCACTTTGGACTTACCCCTAAAATTTCACCTAGTTCTAATATTTCTTACTCCTTTTATGGATAAAATAATATTTTGGATCTAGATTTTTTTTATATAAATATATCTTTATCTTACTAATGTGGCATCCTTGTTGGAATGACATAAGACATGCCTACTGATGTGGCATTGGTTTCCACTTGTCATCCTTTGATGTAGCCATGTCATCTCTCTTGCCTCCTCAGCTTTAGTGTCAATCCTCCATGGCCTCTTCTTACCTTCTCCCTTCACTTTATGACTTTATTATTATTATTTATTTTATTGTGGACCACTTGTACCCTACCATTCATTTTTTACAACTTGGCATGTTCTTGAAAGTGGGTGGGATAGGGGGTCCCACTTTGAACCTGCATCCTCCACCTACTGCATTATTCTTATTTTATGTGGTGGGAAGGGGTTCCATATCTCACAACCTTTTGGTTGTGAACATGTTCCCCATGCTAGATATTATATCAATGACTGAGATCTATTACAAGGGCATAACATGCCATCAGTTAAAATGTTCCTTGGCCTCTATAACCACTTACTTCCCATGGGAAATGATTCACACTGAAAATGGTTATGAAGCTTTGTAACCTTTCAAAATACCATTGTCATAGCCTCCATAAACTTCCATTACCTACTTGACCACCCTGTTACTGTGGAACCTACCTCGTAGCTACCACTTGCACACCTGAATCCACTTGGAAGCACCCTGATGCCTCCACATCACCTTAGTAGTCCATGTCACTAGTACGGGTCCACATCTTATTTTCGACATTGTCCGAAAATTCAAAATTTATGTATATTTGTATATTTTTTCCAAATAATTTCATGGTCATTGTTGGTCTTGAGATTAAACTTAAGGGTCAAAGGATAATTTCATGCATCAGTGAAGTTTAAGAGAGTGTATTTTTAAAGTGCTCTTTCTACCTTAGTTATATGAAAAAAAATTCTTAAATGAAATTAATAGTTTGACAACACAAAGGCCGTATTTTGTATCTGAGCCGAAGTTGCAATATCGAATGGTATGAGATGAAAATACAAAACTGTAAAATGAAGCAGGGCATCAATTCTTGAAGAGTCCTACTTTGTTTGTAGTAGAGGAAAAGAGATAATATAACCTTGAATAAAGTATAAAATGCAGTAATCTACACAACAAGCAGGTCTTGATTTACTCACTATAAATGTAGAGGAAAAGTTGCTTACTTAATAAGTTACTAAGACCTTAGGATTATATTAGTTGTTGTACTAAATTGGAATCAAACATTCATCAAGGAATACATAAAGAAATGCTGAGAAATGGAAAATGAAAGAAACACATAACCCATAATTAACAAAACTTGGAATCTTTGTCTGCACTTGTATTAATACTCTATAAGGAGAGTTTTCTCTATTACAATCAGCAAGAAGCAGCCCGAAATAAGTCTTTAATATATGTATTTATACAAAATGGTCTCAACTCAAAACGGTTGGACTTCTCATAATTCTAAAAATAGTAAATATTACAACATGTAAATCTGAAAAGTTCCATTGGCCTTTTCCTCTATCTCTTCGTCTGTTGGCAGAGACGTTTCTTCTCCTCATCCTTTATCTTGGAAACATCTGTCATATAATCTTGACCTGTATGAGTCGTATGCACATGTTTTCTCACTTGTTTCCAGATGTTTTGAATTTCCCATATTCAACACATTGGATGCATCTACTTACTAACTATACCACCAACCCAGAATGTTCAATTGCCTCATTTGCTTCAAAAATGTATAACTTATTTTATACCTGGGGAAAACTTTCTTGTATCTTCTTTTCTCCCAAATATGTGGTCTGCAACTACATGCTTGGGCTTACTATCCATTTTTTTATTTCAATGAGATCAATTTGGTTCATTTGATGGATGATCATCATGGCCTCTTATTTGCTTGTCCTAGAATTACATTGGTTCTTTGCTATGTCAATCTGCCCCAAGGCTTCAGAGATATTATTTCCTTCAACATCAAGTAGCCCTTTGTCTAGTGAAGATATTGCTTCTAGACAAGCTTCATGTACTTCTCTAGCCAATCTTTTTCTTTCGACAAGATTTGATTCCCAGGCCTTCAAAATTATGTCGCCTATGGTTTTCTCAGACAGAGACAGTCGAGGAACTTCTGATACATCATATTTTGGTACTAGTAAGATAACCTCTTGAAACTTATCTCGAGCTGCAAAGGATTCTCTTTCTTTAATGTAAATTTTATTCAGGGAAAGGTATGCCACCCGGTAACAATTTTGAATGGATTCTACTTTGGAAAAAAGATCTTGTTGTGTTGATTCTAGATTTTCCTGTACCTCCAGTGCTTGAGCTTGGAAAGATTCCATCTCTATTGGTGTACCTACAGTCAAGTCTATCTTGGCTTGTAGTTTCTTGATCAATTCTTCCTATTGAGTGACCAATCCTCTATTGGCCTGCGAATTTTGATAGAGTTCATCAAGGTTAGCTTTCAGTTATTGGATCTGATGTCTGTCACAGACTCTGACCTGTTCAAACTCTTTGTTCATCTTATTTATCACATTGTGTTCCATGGTCATCATCTGGTCTTGCAACTGCCTTACCAATAGATTTCTCTATTTCAGTTGCTCCGCTAGATTTTCTATTGAACATTGATTGGCCATGGAAAAGGCACCTAATGACCCTATCATTTCCTTAGATAATTTTGGATCATCTAGGCCATGTCCATCATACAACATTCTGTGTCTTTTGACTGTTGCACCATCTTTTTGATGCGTTTCTCTTTTAACTATGTCCCTCCTCTTCTTGCTGAAAAAGAAGTCTGAAGGAGGCATTTTTCAAGATCCTCTATAAATATGACTTCAAAATTGGGATCTCCTCAACTTGATTGTAAAGGTGTTAATGAAAAAATGGGGCTACCTATCTCTGTGGACAGTTGTTTCTCCATTGTGTTGGTAGCCGGTTTATCTGGTGTAGATGGAGATGTATCCTGTCCCTTTTTTAGAAAAGCTTCAAGATGAGATTTTTTTTTAGTACCTGGTGGGTTTGATAATGAAGTCTCCACTTCCCGCATTGAGACTTCAACATTTTTTGAAATTTCCCCAGTACTCTGTTTGTCGGAACTTCCTGCCTCTAAATCCTGAGTTGTAGCTTCCTATGTAGACGACAGTGTTATTGGTTCTCCCTGTAATAAATTTGGAAAACTATTCTTTCTTTGGTTTTGAAAACTGTAAAAACTAGCTAGTTGATCTAGAGACAGAGTGTGGACTCTTCTCAACACTTCCTCATATGACCTGGCTCCTCTGAATATTTCATCCTGTGGGGAAATTACATGCACATACTTCTTTAAGTTTTATTGATCCAGGTGATTTTTTGTGACCTTCTGTGGATCGTTCCTTTTAAACTCAATATCGACTAACTTGACGTCTTCTAAAGCTATAGCCTCTACTTTCGAATGGCCGAAATCTAACAATGAAAACATACCAACCTAAAGAGGGAAGTTTGGCCATGTTTTTTTCTGGGTCGCTTTCAATTATTCATTGATGCCCCCTGTCACGGTTTGATACGCCCCTTCTAGGCATACCAGCCGATCTAGTAAAAACTTTGGGAGTGCATGGGAGGGAACTGATCACCCAAAAACCCTAATGTAGGAAAAATTTTCCTCAATATACCAGTCTGCTATTTTTCCTAGGTTGGCCATGATTTTATCTTAAATCCTGGGAGTTGGGAAACTGTATAGGGTGACATGAATTGGCACCACTACATAATGACAAATTTCATAGAAGAAATCTATGGCTTTGTCCTCCCAGAATTTGGAGTGATAGAAATGGATAGGCTCAACGTTGGTTGAGGTCCATCTCCATCTCATCAGAGGGAAAGGGGTCATAAAACAAATGGCATCCATGATGTAAGTTGGCATATAGAAAGGGGAAAGTTTCCCTTTGGACTTCATCGACTGGTACTCTGTGATTTCCTTAGCCAGATTTTCTGACAACATCTTGGACCAGTTGAAAGAAAATCCCTCTGCCACTTCATGCATAATTGGTACCCATGCCAACGGGAAATGAGAGGAGTCATTTTTCCCAAATATCATACATAACATCATATCCACATAAATCATATGGGCGTCTAACGATGCCATGGAATATATACTATGAGTGTCGGCTCTGAATTTCTTAGGGTGCCCCCACCAGTCCTTGATTAAATCAGGGTAGTTTTTGTCATATTGTGTGCACTTTGGTTTGCAAAATCCATTATGAACGCGACATTGTAATTGTATTTAAAAATGGGGGATAATTTATACATTACTTGTATATTCTCTAGTCGAAAAGACCCAACAACAACCTTCTGTGAATTTCAAATGATCCTAGTTGAAATGTCGATGTTCTCCAGGGCCCAACCTATCATGTCGTTATACAGCATGAGCCTCGGTCGCGTGGCTATTTTGTGTAGCTATGATTCAGCTATATCCTTGAGTTTAGTCGCATGATTTTTTGTTACTTCGTCGCCTGAATCCTCTGGGCAATTTATCAACTCATTCTATATAATATCAAACACTTGTGTACATGATTTTACAGTATCGATGACTCTCGGTGAGGTGTCTGATAGGACATATGTGTTTGGGTTTTTTCTCTCACTAGTTTCTTTAGCCATATTTCGTGGTGCCATGATATTAATGAAATCAAAACTGTGTTACCTGTTACAGGAGGATGCGTGAGCTTCTCAGTTGGATAAAAATTGTTATTATTCACAAATGAAAATGGAATTCAAACTCAAAAATTTGTATTCACCTCAAGCGCATTGATTTGCGAATACCTTTACTAACGATAAATTCATTTATCTTAATGAGAATATCTAGGTGACAATCTGCAATCCATATTGAAATTATTTCAGTAGATTTGTGATTAATGTCATTAATGTTGGTGGTTCGCGATCGGGGACGATGAAATAGGTTTGAAATTCTCGAATCAAGAGTTCATGAAGGATTAATTATGAGATAATATTGTTTAAGATATTAATTAATCATGTTTAACTTTAAATGTTTTTGGGTATTCCGACTTTGGGATTTTAATGGTAGCTCGATATAGAATTCCCGAAAACCGAAACCGTGAAAAGATTAATTATCAGATAATCGCTTTTATCTTTAATTAACCCTGTTTAGGTTTGAAGTGTTTTGGAAGTTTGGACTTCGAATATTTAAATATGTGATGGATGATAAACGTCTGAATCTTCGAAGTGCAAAGTTATTAATTGTCTTTTAACCGATATTAACTTAACTGATTAAGGTTTAATATTTCGATATTTTGTTGCTTCGTGGATTTGTAATTTAGCTTGTCATTATATTTCCGAAAGGCCATTCTCTGTAGTGATGTGTCCAGGATGATGTCATCCTAGATGACGTGTCGAGGGCAGTGGGTGCTGAGTGTTAATTAGAATTGTGTGAATCCTTAGATGAAAATCTTAGGGAAGGGTGCCACGTGTCGACTCAGGGAATATTCAAAACATACATGTGTGTCGTGACTTGTGTCTATCAAAGGTGGGTGAAAAAGTGATTACGGATAAATTTGGGTTTCGGGCTTTTTAAAGTTATGACTTGTTGAAATGCCTGAAGCGCTAAGCTCCAAAGCAGCCTCTCACGACTTAACTCTTTAAGCATTTGGAGACTCCACAAATCCGAAGAGATTTAGTGTCATTTGATTAGATGGAAGACTTCATCAATAACATATATCACACATGCCTTATTCTTATTTAACCAGGAATGAAATTTATTTAAAGTCCAAAAGTTTAGAAATATATATATGTTCCAACAGTCACCATGAATTTTCCAGGCTCGATATTTGCAATTTGACCCCATAACCTACTATATCGATTCCCTTACACTAATTGAACATCTGTATTTCATCCAGAATCAATAAATTCACTAATTTTAGGATTTTTTCCCCATTTCTTACGCATGTTAACTTATTATTTCATCAATTCCCTTCTATAGTAGCTTCAATACTTGCAAACTTCAACACTTTTTTTTTTTTCGAAATTATCCTTCTTGATAAATTTTGTTAAACACATAATAAGAAAACCATATCTCCTTCATACACAAACAGATTTCTAGCCCATACAACCCAAGTGATATAGCCATAAGCTTTGGTTTCTGGCCCTTATAGTCTCGATGTTGCAACCTTATCTTTGATACCACTTTCTATCATATGCTTAACCCTCTAACTAGGTTAAAATCCACATTACATAGCTTTGATAACACTTTTTAGTGTACCCAACCACCCATGTACATGGTTGAGGTAGTGGGGTACACCAAATTTCATTTCCACCAACATAAAATTATGTGTTGTTATCTCTAATACCATATCTACTTACTAATTTTCTATTTATTAATTATTGCATGTAGAGATGACAAGCATGCTTATGCAAATATAATAAATCATTAAATGCTACAGATGTGTTGAGGGGTTTGGATTCCCAATTCTCAACAATAAGGATTAAACCCAAGGAGGAGGTCCAATTAGATTCGTCCTTTTTTGGTATGGAACAATCCTCTAGGTTAATGGTCAAAAAACAATTCAATGGGCTCTAAAAGTTGTTTGATTTTGATCTTTCTGTTCTTTTTACTGTTTTGTAATTTTATAGTTATTTATTGCAAAAAAGAAGTAAACTAAGGAGTTTGAAGAAACCCATGTTGAGGATAACCTATGGCAGCAGTCAATGAAAACTATATGAGAATTTATATTCCTAAAGGAATAACTCAACTAAGAACATATTACTCATAAGATAATATCCAGGAAACAATAACTAATTAACAACAGAAAGAGATAAAATTTAATTGTGAGACATTCAGAAATAATTTCACAATATCCGAGATGACGATAGAAAAAAATTAACTACTAAAGAAAATACAAATTTACTAAGAGGAACTAATAATTCATTCAATAGAATAATATGACTTAATGGAAATTGGATGTATTACTAGTTGATTGTGATCATATTTAAACGATAACATAATAATCTAAAATAATGAATAAATTCAATGAAAATATTAGCAAACTAAAATGTCATGATTCTAATAGAGTTATCCAAATTCATCCTTGAAATAATTTGTCGCTTCGATCCTCTTGAGATCACTCTAGAGATCAAATGCCTTTTCTAAGAGGTCAATCCCTCTCTTTATCAGATAAAACTACTCTAATTATGGAAGAAAACTAAAAACAACTTTTACAAAAGCCACACAAATTGCTCATGCGATTTGCATCTTTAGTGAACAACATTTTTTCTAAATCAGCCATGCAAAAATCCATGCATTTAGTCACATATCTAGTTGACTATAAGCTTCAATTCATGCATGCTCAATGTCATAAATATTTCCCTGATTAAATGATTCATCTTGCGGGTCTTTCTTTAGAAATCTCATGCATGCAACTTTTAATTTGATTTTTCTATTATAGACACAGTATGCCCCAACTAAGGTTTTGTTCTATCTTTAGTGATCAACCACTTCTAAAATTTGAATGGGCATACACCTAGTCAACAATTCCTCTTGCTCTGCTCCCATGCTTTTTTTTTTTGTCAGCTGACAAAAATCTTCCAATTTGCATCATACAACCTTGGAATTCCTCTTTCCATGCTATATGATCTCCCTTGCATGTACCTATATTATAATATATGTTAATTATGAATACAAATATCTTCTCAAAAAAATATATATCAAATAAAATAGTTCATTGATCTTAAAACACAATATTTGAGTTACTTCCCTAAGCTTGATCTCCTTTCTTTCATAAATCTGAAACAAACCATGCCAAATAAACAAATGTTTACAACACAAAAAATTTAGATATTGATGATATATTTATACTGATATAGGTGTTGGAAACACCTACCACACTTAGAGGGGGGGTGAATGAGTGTGGGGCTCTTTTTCCCAAAACTTCCCTCTTGCACAAAAACTCATCAATTAGCATTCAACATTTATTCATTACCCATTGTTGTCATTTATAACCAGTTAGACATGTTTTTTTGTCAGCTGACAAAAATCTTCCAATTTGCATCATACAACCTTGGAATTCCTCTTTCCATGCTATATGATCTCCCTTGCATGTACCTATATTATAATATATGTTAATTATGAATACAAATATCTTCTCAAAAAAATATATATCAAATAAAATAGTTCAAATTGATCTTAAAAACACACATTGTTACTTCCCTGCTTTCTGACTTCCTTTATTTTGAAAATCTAAAACAAACCATGCCAAATAAACAAATGTTTACAACACAAAAAATTTAGATATTGATGATATATTTATACTGATATAGGTGTTGGAAACACCTACCACACTTAGAGGGGGGTGTGAGGGGGCTCTTTTTCCCAAAACTTCCCTCAAGACACAAAAACTCATCAATTAGCATTCAACATTTATTCATTACCCATTGTTGTCATTTATAACCAGCTAGATGAGAACATACGTTAACATATATCAGCAATACTACCAATGTCATCACCACAATGAACACAAAGAACAATGTGATGTATGTACAATTCTTTTTATTACTTGACTACAATCCTTGGGGTTTATCACAAATAACCTAATAGAGTACAACTCTACAAGAGAATCCATTTATATGCAAGAATCAAATTTTGCATTATCAACACCAACTGAGATGAGAAAATAATCCTCAATAGATATCAACTGCATCTATAAACAAGAGTATCAACCATGCACCAACCTGTACAAACAACCAGACCAACCTATACTCATAACAAGTGCATCCAACCATGTACCAAGTATACCACCATGTGTCAACTACTCATCAAAATGACTCATCAATATTTACCAACATCATCAACTATACACCTCAAGCAAAGGTGCCAACTCATCAACCATTTGTCTCAACCATGACTAGTTTTGATTAGTCAACAACCCTAACTTGAAATAATAATTTTCCATAACTTTGTAATTTGTAATGAATAAAGATTTTAAACTTGATACACAATGTTCTTCAATGTGTTTTCACAATTCCTCCAAGTGACACTAATTGGAACCTCTCATAAAGGATTTATAGCAAAATGACATACCTTGGTCAATCTCTAGATTATTCTATAGAGTGACCTTGTAGAGCGTGTCTCGCACAAATTATTTGATGAATAGATTTGAAAATTTTATAGAGTATACCTGTAATATAACCAAAAAAATTGGTCTCACTGAATTTGGATTTTTTTATTAATAAGTTATGACGTTTTTTATGACGTTTTTACCCGAACACATGATTTTGACTAGTTTCTGTACTAGCCACAAACCCTATTTTCCACCTGGAGTGTAACTCCTAAAATACAACGAAACACAAGCGTACTTTAACCACGATACTTGGATATGTTTTCTCTACTCTGTATAGCAATTTCCTGTGATCGAATCATTATAAAAAGTTATAGTGAAATGAGATGACCAGAATAACATACCTTAGAAAGCACCATCAAAAGAATATATCCTTCCTTGCATTTCAGCCTTATTTTCTTCACTTCCTCAATTTAGGGCTTATATATCCTTGGTTACCTCAAATACCTATATATCTTCTCAATATCCTCAAGTGTTCCACACCAAAATGCTCAAGAAGCTCTCACAAGCAGTTCTCCATCATCACTCCAAAATATATTCCCACAAGAAGCTCTCCATTGATCCACAAAAGGATGATCTTACAAGAGACCATTGTTATTATTTATACTTTCATCCTTAGTTCACTTAACTCCATTTTTAGGTCACTTAACCCATTTCTAGTTACTAACCCATTTTCCTTATTTTAGGGTTAACCACTCCATACAGTTCTCCAATACTTTAACATTTAAATATTCCTTCTTGATTTTGTCACTACTTTATCATTTCTGATTTTGTCACTTTTGATTATTTTAAATAATCCACCTTGAATTTGCCACTTTAATTTATCATTTTAATATTAACCTATATTTCTAGTCACTTAACCTATTTTCCTATTTTTAGGGTTAATCACTTTCCATAAATATTCCTTCTTGATTTTGTCAATCTACTTTATCATTTTTCACTTCTCTTGATTATTTAAATAATCCACCTTGAATAAATAATAATCTACTTAGTCACTTGACCTATTTTCTCCTTATTTCTTAGGGTTAATCTAATTTCTCCATAAATATTCCTTCTGATTTTGTCACCTTATTTTATCATTTCTTCTTTAGTCACTTTGACTTTGACTTTGGGGATCTTTTTCAAGCCTTCATATGGGGTCCTTCATCTTCGTAGGGTTATAACTCTCAAACCATGAGGAGTTATGTGACATTCCACATACCACAAGAATATATGACAAGCACCATCCATCTAGGATAGTTTCACCAACAATTTTGATTCGGCTCCTCATATTCCTCATACAAGCATGGGTCCTCTGTCCATTCTTTTTCTAGGATAAATCAATCCGTAAAGCTGCCTTCCGCAGGAGGGATTTCACCATAAGGGGACCACTTTTGGAGTTCGTCCGCTTGTGCACCTATCAATCATGATAAGACAATAATGAGAGCATGGGTCCCCAACCATTCTTCTAGGATAACTAAATCCACAAAGCGCCTTCCATGAGTGTTTTCACCATAAGGGGACCACTTTGGAGTTCATCCATTTGTGCACCTTATCAATCATGACAATAATGAATATCTATACATTTTTCAACAATGCATCATATAACAAATGGAACCACAGACGATTCATCATGTGTCAATGACAACTCATTGATCCATCTTCATCTATGCATTCTCATCAAGGACAATACATAATATATTACATAAATCATCAAATAATCAATCCTTTGACATCAATCAATCACTTGACATCAATCAATTAAAACATTGGCATCAATGATGAGATGATCCAACACTTCCCTTCAGCATTGATGGTAATACCAACATTGATGTCACACCAATTACCACACTATCTGATGTCAACATGTAGATATGGCATGTTCTACATCAATAGTCAATGTTACTATCTCCACACTCAATCTCCCATCAATAGACATCAACTGACCAATGTGGATTATCTCTCCCTTTGAAATCAATGGCAAAGGGCCATTCTCCTCTGTTGGGGCTTCTCCCTTGTTTGAACTCTCCTTGGGTCAAGCTCCCCCTATCCTAATTCCTTTGATCTTCCTCCGAATAATCTCTCCTCCTTGGAAAAAGGGATATCACTGATGTAATGTCGAAATACATTGAACATATTCCCCTCAGGACCATTGCTTCCCCTCGAATTATGCCTCTATGCTCTTTCTTCAAATATAGGTCTTTTCTGGTATGCATCTGATAAATATCTCCTAGAATCATGGGAAGAAGAATGACTCCCCTGTTATATGTCTCCCTATCTTCTCTCAGCAGAAGATGAACAATATGCTACCATATGCTCTGTCCGGACTTGTTCATGCATCAACTTGTGCTATACCATTCATTATGAAACAAAATATATGTCAACAATGAAATAGAGAATCATGAACAATATATCCACAAAGTGAATCATAAAATTAAAATAAAGCTCCAACTCATGCACAACATCCATGTACATCAACCATGTACATCAACAATGTGCCAAAAAGATATCATCCATGAAATGTATCCATCTCTATATGCCAACATGTGCATCACCAATATGCTAACATGTGCATCTAACAACATGCCAAACAATGTTCATCTATCATGCTAAACAAATACTCATCCATGAGTGTACCATCATATACATCACATTTTGCACACCAAGTAAGTATATTAACCATACAATAAGCTAAGATTACCCAATGGTGTACAAAATGACTATTATCAATCTACATGTCTCAATGTGTAGCCTATCCATATTATGGTAAAAAATGTATGCACCATGATATCCAACAATACCATATGCTTCCAATAATACATCATAAGATATAACAATGAAACTTCAAAAGGTACCTCGTACCATGTACTTCCAAATGCATCAACATCAAACCATACTCATGGGTTAGTGCCATGCACCCAAGATTTTATTTTTACATAATCCACAGATGTAAACACTTAAACTGCAACAAATAGTGTCAGAACATACAACAAACAATGCTCTACCCCGCAATAGAGTTATAACATCACATCAAACTCCAAGCCATGCATTGCCTTTTCCCCAAGGCTTTACAACGTATTACATGGCTGCTGCACAATGAGTGTGTGTGTACATGACATATTCAAGGTCGTGAATATCGGGCAATAATGTCCTGTCACCACCTGTTACCTCATGCATGTGCCTTAGTAAATGACACACATTTGAAATTCCCTTTATTACCATTCGACCAATGCCTGTCTTCTTCACCCACTTCAGATGACCTTCTCTGCCGAACTTGAGCTTTTGAGTATCCATATTTTCAAAGTGTCTCCTTTCTACTTCATTCCTATTCTGTTACAAGCATGTGAATTTCTATCATGGAATTTCTTCTTTCTTTGCCTAACACTCCCCGGATTTGTGGCCAAATCCACTACAGCTTGTGTGTCTCATAGAGTTACAATGAACAAAAATATGTCCTATTTGATCACGTCTCCAACACCTTGTGGTGTTATATAATATTTCATTATATCTTCTTTCATAAGATCTGATTCAAAAGTTTTGTGACCATACTCCATTACATGAATAACAATGCCCATGAAAATACTTCATACCTTTGCTTTGGTTTCCAAAGAATAGCTTCTTGATGTCTCTCCTTGCTTTATTCTTTGAAATTTTCTTTTCCTCAGGTAGATGGTTGTTTCTGGCAACATTGTCTTCCTTCTTTGTTTTATTTACCTCATGCTTCTTTGACGTGTTTGCTTCAACATGTATCTTCTCCTTGTATCCAAGACCCCATTTATCACATGATGATCTTTGATCTTTCCAAGATCTCTCATCCAAGATTCGTGAGTTATTCAAGAATTTGTTTGGATTTTCCACCTTCTTTCTAAGGTCAACACTCTCAGCTTCTAACTTACAACATGAATCTTCATTTTCATTTATTTGAATCTCTAATAGTTCCCATTCTTTTTGGTTTCTTTCAATTTGTGTCTTGAGATGGACAATAGTTTCAAACTTTTACCAATCTCATCATCTATATTCATGTCTTCTTTTTACACTTCTTTAGTCTTGTGATCTATTCTTCCTTTTCTTCTAATTTAGAATTTTCTTCTTGTTCCTTGAGCATTCCCTTTAACTTCAAGATGTGCCTTTGACCTCCTAAGAAACTTCTTAGTGTTATCCAAAAGATAGTGTGTATAAAAATGATCAATCCTATACATGTATAAACCCTCTTCAATTTCCTTTGAAGTTTTAATATATTTCCCTCTATTATTTTCATATGGGATAAATACCATCAAACTCTACACAAACTATATCTACATCTCTTCTTCACTTGCATAAAAATTCATCATCATCATCATTGCATTCAAGGAATTTAGAGTGTTCTTTACCTTCACTTGAAATATCCTCGATCTTCCTTTGTGCTATTATCACTTGATTCTTTATCTTCACTTGAAATTTTTTCAAAATCACATTTAGAAATAACGAATTCAAGAGTTTTTATGATTCTTTACCTTGATGATCTTGATGGAGTGGTCTTCACTTCTTCTTTCTCTCCTTGCTTTGATATGCCCCCCAGCTGAAGCTATAGATCCCAGGAAGTGCATTGTCCCATGCTCTTGATAGGGGCTTGAGAGTCCACTAAGAATTGTCTTGAGAGTCAATGTATCATTATTCTTTTCCTTCCCTGAAATGCAAACTGACTTGTTCTTTTAACAACAAACATATCCATCATGGTTGTCTCCAAATACTGCTTCCCATTCTCTCTCAAATACACTCTCATCTCTATTCTCCAAGTAGAACAATTTTCCAAATCAAGGATTGGAACTTCATCATCCATTTAGGTGTCTATGGATCTCCTTCAATCTTGTTAAGGCTTGTAGTGAAGGCCTACTGAGTACCACAATGGTCGGACACACCTACCACACTTAGAGGGGTGAATGAGTGTGGGGATCTTTTCCAAAAAATTCCCTCTTACAAACTCATCACTAAGTATCTGTCATTTGCCTGCTACCCATGTTGTCATTTATAACCAGTATGTGAGCATATCAACAACATATATCAGCAATATACATTAACACGCCATCACCACAATGAACACAAAGAACACATGATGTATGTACAATTTTATTTTTATTACTTACTACAATCCTTTGGGTTTACCAAAGAACAATTGAATAGAGTACACCCCTACAAGAGCACCAACTCTATAGAAAGACTATCTTGCATTCTCGCATTCAACTGCTAAGCGAGGTAACAACTTTCAATGTGATATCAACTGTACTCATAAACAAGAACATCAACCTGCACCAACCTCAGGCTAAACAACCTGTATTCAACCCATACCATAAACAAGTGTATCCAACCATGTACCAAGTATACTCAATCATGTGTCAATCCACTATAAAAGTCGAATCATCAATATTTACCAACATCATAAACTATACACCTCTATGTATGTGCCAACTCATCAACTGCTTATCTCAACCATGACTAGTTTTGGATTAGTCAACAACCCTAACTTAAAATAACCATAACTTTGTAAATTCTATAATGTATAAAGATCTGAACTGATAAAAATGTTCTTCAAGCAGAGGCACTTTCTCCAAGTGTCACTACTTTGGAACCTCTTTAAAGGGAGTTATAGCAAAATGGCATACATTGTCAATTCTAGCTTATTCTAGAGAGCTTACCTTGTAGAGGTTCCCCGCCCAAAATATTTGATGAATAGATTTGACACTTTTACGTATATACTACACACTTTAATATAACCAACATAATTGTTCTCACTAAATTTGGATCTCATATGAAGAAGTTATGAAGTTTTTTACCTGAAACACATGTCTAGACTAGTTTCGTGACTAGCTACAAAACCCTATTTTCCACAGAGTAACTCCCAAAATACAACAACTCACAAGCTTAATTTTTAACCACAGATACCTGAATATGTTTTCACTTTCAAATAAATTTCCGGATCCTCAATTCATTATAGAAAAGTTATAGCTTAAAATGGTGAGATGACCTCGTTGTAAATAACATACCTTAGAAAAACACCATCAAAAGAATTTATCCTTCCTTGCATTTCGGCCTTCTTTCTTCTTCACTCTCGTAATTTAGGCTTAGATATCCTTGGTTACTTCAGTCACTTATAGATCTTCAATAATCCCGTGCTTTCCACAATTCAAAATGCTCAAGAATTCTCACAAGAAGCTTCATCAATACTCCAAAATATATTCCCACAAGAAGCTTCCATTGATCCACAAAAGGATGATCTACAGAGACCATTCCTATTATTTATACTTTCATCCTAGGTCACTTTAACCCATTTTTAGGTCACTTAACCCATTTCCGTGTTACTTTAACCTATTTTCCTATTTAGGGTTAACCACTTTCCATAAATAGAAAGTTCTCCAATACTTTAACATTTAAATATTCCTTCTTGATTTTGTCACTTCTCTTGATTATTTAAATAATCCACCTTGAATTTGTCACTTTAATTTATCATTTAAATAATATTAACCCATTTCTAGGTCAATTAACCTATTTTCCCATTTTGGTTAACCACTTTCCATAAATATTCTTTCTTGATTTTGTCACCACTCTTTATCTATTTCTTGATTTTTTCACTTCTTTATTATTTAAATAATCCACCTTGAATAAATAATAATCCCATTTCTGTAAATACTTGACCTATTTTCCTTATTTTTAGGGTTAACCACTTTCCATAAATATTCCTTCTTGATTTTGTCACCTTATTTTATCATTTCTTCCTTTTAGGTCACTTTGACTTCCTTTGATCAGCCTAAAGCCTTCATGTGGGTCCTTCTTCTTCTGTGAAGGCTATAACTCTCAAACCATGAGGAGTTATGTGACATTCCACATACCACAAGAAATGGTATGATAAACACTATCCATCTAGGATAGCTTTCACCAACAATTTCCTTTGATCTTCGCCTTGTTATTACTCTCATACAAGCATGGGTCCTCCAACCATTCTTCTAGGATAACTCAATCCATAAAGCATCTTCCCATGAGGGCTTTCACCATAAGGGGACCACTTGAGTTCATCCATTTGTGCACCTTATCAATCAACATGATAAGACAATAATGAGAGCATGGGTCTTCCAACCATGCTTCTAGGATATCTCAATCCACAAACCGTCTTCCCACGAGTGCTTTCTCACCATAAGGGGAATTACTCTTGAGTTCACATCCATTTGTGCACCTTTATCAATCATGATAAGACAATACAGCCATCTATGGCTACGCTCTTAACAATGTACTACATACCAATGGACCACATCGATCCATTCATCATGTATCAATGACAACTCATTGATCCATCTTCATCTATGCACTCTCATCAAGGACAATACATATTATAATACATATAAATCATCAACAATCAATCCTTTGACATCAATCAACTACTGACATCAATCAATCAAACCATTACATCAATGACAACACATCCAACAATAGGACATTCTCAAAATGAGGATTAGAATCAAAAGTTATCATGAAAATACCCAAAAACAAATTCCATGTTGTAGCTTCATTCCAAAAATCTAAAACAGACAATGCAAAATCAAGGAATACATATAAATATAAAGTTGTATATATTGACGAGACCTTTCCAACGATATAATGCATACCCAAAACAAGTTTAGAATAAAAAGTTATCAAAAAAATATAGAAAGGGCATTTTCTCTTATCGATCAACTTTTCTCAAACTTTTTTTTTGGTGCTTTTCAAAAAACCTCTTTTTCGGTGCTTTCCAAAAAACCTATTTTTTCGATGCTTTTGCAAAAGCTTATTTTCTCTCGTCTCTTGTAGAAAAATGTTTATTTTTTCAATGAACTTCAAAAAGGTACTCTATATTTTTAGCACTCGAAAAAACCTTCTTCATGTCTTTTCAACACTTTCCAAAAAACATGGTAGTCTTTCAACATTCTCCAAAATACTTTCCCTTTTGCATCCATGACCTACAAAATGGTCTGTCTAGCACTCTTAGAGTTTTTAAAACTTCACCGATATCGATTTTTATCATTTTAAACTTGGTTTATTTTTAGATGTAGATTTTTTTTTAGTTTTATTCTTAAGTCAAAACATTTGTTAACCTATATGAGATGCATACAAATTAATAAACTCAAAATATATGAATTTTTTTTTGTAAAACAAAATGTTGTTCCTTAAATTGTGAAATTTTAAGGGTGTGTTGTATACTCAAAAAATGGTGATTCACTAGATGAAACTAACCTCTTTGATTATATCTCTGATAAAAAAAGACACATTTCAAGTAAATATAGACTTCAAATAAAAATAGAAAACAAAAACCACTCATAGATCCTTCTATACACAATTTAGAAATTGTTCTTTTCCTAATTATGGGGATATGATTTTAATCAAACACAAAAGATAAGTCCTTTTGATCATTGACCTGTGCTTTGAGAAAGAAGCCAAATTATATGACTTCTAGTATTATGGTATTATTTTGTATAATCTCTAAGTAAACTTATCATCCTTTCGGTGTCGCTTCACTGCCAGCAAGCATCCATAGCCCTAGTGGAGTCACACTAATATCATAGACCTTGTTCCACTGCCAGTGGGCGTCCAAATCCCTGATGAATATGTAAGCATTTCCTCATTAACAAACATGTTCCGCAAAGTTATTTCTCCTTATTTCTTTCTTCTTTTTTTCTTTTTAAATAATAAGGATAATAATAATAATTTATTGAGGAACATGTGTGAACAATCATTGAATATATGAGGATGATACTTGTTAATCAAGGGATGAATCAAGCCCCTAGACTTTAAATCTTACCCATTCTAAAATAATCAAGACATTCATTGGTTTCCCTTCATCATTTAAACTATGATTTCTAGAGTAGATGACTTTTTTTTTTATCTTTTCATACTTGATAATAGTCATTACCACCACTGACAAAGCATTATATTTTCTCAAAATTACACATAAAAGAAGATATAAGTACTTTCTAACTCCTACTCATGCTCACTGTCAACTTACTTTACTTTTGATATAAAAAATAAAATAAGGTATTCATCTAAAAACTAGAAGTCATGTTTCGCCAAAGGCAAAAAACTCAACATTCCCAAAAAATTGCTTTAAAAAAAAAACAAAAAAAAAAAAATTCAAACATGAAAATCATGCAATGAAAAACAAACCATGAAAAAGAAGAATCAAAAGACAATAGTAAAATCATGAAAATCAATTATGAAAAATAAAAAATAAAACAAATGTAACAATCAAAATAATAAAATTATGATACAAAATTGCTCGCGAAAACAAATAGGTAAAGAAATTCTTAATGGATTTGCCTTGGACAGGAAGAGAACCAAATTCACCTTCCCAACTTTGCAATCTGTATGATCCTGTTGGAGTTACTTCACACACACCTAGGATTTATTTTTCCTAAGGTTATTCCTTGTTTATTAGTCATAATTAGTCATTATCCAATCTCCTATATTTTAGGGGAGAATATTCCACCTGGAGAATATTCTCTTTCAATTGACACTTTAGTTTGACTAGTTGAGTTGAGTTTAGATGTTTCATTGGTTTTGTCACCATGCAACATTGGGATCATCATCAACTCATTACTCTTTGTTCAGTCAGTTAACTAAAGACTAGTTGACTAGTTAACTCAACTAGGTGGCAGTTCACTCCTATAACTGCCTGAGAGACTAGACTAGGTGGTAGTTTACTCTTGTAACTATTGGTGTGTGTCTAGATCAATCTAGACCACCACTATGACTCATTAGTTACTCATTTATCCTATATATATATTGTAAATTATTCACTCTTTGAGTGTGGAATACGATTAATGATAATTCTTCCATTCTTTCTCTCCTTCTTCTTCCTTCTCCAATTCTCTCTGCAAATGTGTGTATAATTGTTTATATAGATCTATTCTATGCAATTTCAACACATTTACATGGTATTAGAGATGACGGACTGCTAAGCAAAAGCTACACCAAAATTTTTTGCAGGTACAAAAGATTGAAGACAACAAAAAGATGGATTATTCACCATAAATGCTTCTCACGCCTCATAACTATTTGGAATGGAAGCCAAAAATTCTTCTTATGCTCAGATGCAGAGGCTTGTACCAAATAACTATGGAAATGGAAGTAGATCCTAATTCTGTCGATGAGAAAAATGACTTTCTCAATGGACAAGATATGGCCATAGGATGTATCCTCTATTTTATTTCTCCTGAAATTCTCCATCAAGTATATGATGACTCACAAGAATTCACTCAAAATGAATTATGGAGAATATTGGAGGTTTTATTTGGGAATAAGGAAGAATGCATGCAAAATGTTGACAAGATAAAGAATGTAGAAAAGCCACTGGAAGATAAATCATCTCAGTTTGAAGAGCCTTCTACACAAGTATCTACAGAAATTTGTATTCCAATAATTGAATATGATGTCTACTCCATTTCAGATTTGTTTTCTGAAATTCATGTGGAAGATATATGGCATGCATTTGAGGAGTCACATGTAGACACTTTTCCATGCACAATGCATGCATCTCAGGAGACAAAAAGAGAGCCGCACACATCAGACTCCATTTTGATATTTTCTGAGCCTAATTTTCAGAAACAAATTAGATATTTGAATTCCTCTTGGGAACATATCCAATTTAAAAAAAAAAATCATCTGAAACGGAGTTCGGAAAGTGAAGTTATGATCGTTTTAAAATCAACAAAATTTTAGCATTTTTCTGGAAACGACTGCACGGTTTTCAAAATTTCATCCAAAATTTATTTGGATATTATTCATTACAAGAAGATAAAGAGGATATGTGTGGAAATATCAATGATTCATATACTTCATCAGATCCGTGTAGACATCTACATCTTCAACAAAATCTTCAAAGAGCACAAACTTGCAGAATTGCGAGGTGTTG
>SNQJ01S0126322.1:30578-57132 GCA_010110895.2 Picea sitchensis
CAACAAGAGACTAGCATTTTCATCAAACTTTACTTTAGTCTCACATGACTAATTTTGGATTAGTCAACAACCCTAACTTGAAATAATCATAACTATGTACCTGTAATGAATAAAGATATGAAAATGGTACACAATGTTCTTCAGTGTATTTTATGCAATTCCTCCATATTTCACTACTTGGAACCTCTCAGAAAATGAGTTATAGCAAAAATGACATACCTTGTTGAATTTTGGCTTATTCTAGAGAGAAAACTTGTAGAGAGTGCCCCACATGGAATATTTGTTCTATGGATCTGAAAATGGTACACGGAATACTAAAAATTGTAAACTAACCAATACATTTGGTCTTACTGAATTTGGATCTGTTATGAAGAAGTTATGATGTTTTTACCCGAAATACATGTTTTAGACTAGTTTCAGGACTAGCCACAAACTCTATTTTCCATGGAGTTTAACTCCAAAAATACAACGACCCACAAGATGAAATGTCTATCATAACTACTTGGATATGTTTCCTCAATGACATCCAGATTTAGCAGTCTGAATCATTCTATAAAAAACGTTATTGCAAAAATGGTGAGATGACCTGTAAATAACATACCTTAGAAAGCATCACCAAAAGAATTTATCCTCCCTTGAATTTCGGCCTTCTTTACTTCACCTTCCCTCTAAAATTCTCCTTATATATCCTTTGGTTACCTCATTCACTTGTAGATATTCAATATTCTCAAGTGTATTTGAATGAGAGACCCTTGCCTCTTATTTATACTTTCTTGTAGCTTCCTCAAGGGGTTACCTTCTAATCATCTTAACCCACTTTCCTTATTTTAGGGCTAACCCACTTCTAACTACTTGTCCACTTAACTTAACCACTTTCCACAATTAGTAAGTTCTCCATTAACTTTATTATTCAAATAATTTTACCTTCTAATCATCTTAACCCACTTTCCTTATTTTAGGGCTAACCCACTTCTAATCACTTGTCCACTTAACTTTACCACTTTCCACAATTAGTAAGTTCTCCATTAACTTTATTATTTAAATAATTTATTTTTCATCCACTTTGACTATAGTACACTCATCACTTCACTTCATTATTTAAATAATTTCTTCTTTGCAATCACTTTGACTACTTTTACCTTTTGGGGCTTCTAGATGACTCATGAGGGTTCTCCAACTTCACATGGCCATAAATATCTAACCATGAGAAGTTATGTGAAGTTACACATACCACTGGAAATGGCATGGCATGTAATATCCATCTATAATAGTCTTTCCTAAAAATATATCAAAACTCATACCATTATCCATCAAATGAACTTGGGTCCATTACCCAAACCTTTGTGCTACCGAAATTTGCTACCAAACTTTCTTCAAGGGTTGACATCAATGACAACCAACCCAATTAATCAACAATCTCCCCCTTTTTCATTGATGCAAACACTTTTATGAAATACTAAATTCATATCACTCATGCTCCCCCTGTGACCATTTCTCCCCCTGGAACCATGCCTCTATGCTCTCTCTCGAAGAATTTATATCATGCATCTGATAAATATCTCCCCCTTTGTCATTAATGGAAAAGGTRTATTTCTATCTGGGGCTTCTCCCCCTGACTGAACTCTTCCTGAAACTAATCTCCCAACCTGAACAATCCTCTTTATGGTGCTTCCTCATGTAAATCTAAGACATATAAGATAAGCATTCAAAAGCTTTYATTTTGGAGTATAAATTACTCCAAGTCTCTAGGAAGATACTCAAAGGCTTCCCATGGAAGCGGTTTTGTAAATATGTTTGTCACTTGTTTTTTTGTGCCCACATATTCAACTTTGATGTTATTCTTTGCAACCTATTCCCATAGAAAGTGATACTTGATTGGAATGTGCTTCATCTTGGAGTGCATCACTGGGTTCTTTGAGATACTGATGGCACTTGTATTATCATAATAGATTGGAATGGGCTCATCATACTCAACCTGTATATCTGTCATAGTTTGTTTCATCCATAGAACATGTGTACAGCATCTTGTTTCTACAATATACTCTGCTTTGGTTGTAGATAAAGATATTGATGATTGTTTCTTTCTTAGCCAAGATACTAAACACTCACCCAAGTAGAACTCTGCTCCACTAGTCTTTGTCGGTCATCAATGCAACCTAACCAATCTGCATATGTGTAGGCAATAATTGATAGATCCTTTTCTTTTGGATAACATAATCCAAACTCTTTTGTTCCTTTGAGATATCTGAAAATCCTCTTCACTGCTAATACATGTGATTCCTTTGGTGTTGCTTGAAATCGTGCCACATGTCGAACTGCCTGCATTACATCTGGTATGGATGTTGTCACATATAGTAAGATACCAATCATTGACCTATATTTCCTCTATTTTGTAGACTTTGAATCATCATCTTTTCTCAACTTGCAACTGGTTTACATAGGAGTGGTAACTGGTTTTCAATCTTCCATTCCGAACCTCTTTAGCATTTCTCTAATATACTTAGTTTGAGAAATAAAAATTCCTTGGTTGCTTTGACATATCTTGATGTAGAGGTTGTTGTCTGCACTTCCTTTTCTGAGCCCTACTTTTTGTAGATATTTATCCAGTCTAGAGTACCATTCTCTAGGAGCTTGTTTTAGACCATACAAGGCCTTCTTCAATTTGTACACGTAATATGTGTTCTCTGACAACTGAAATACTTCTAGTTGTTCAATGTAGACTTCTTCTTCAAGTTCCCTATTCTGAAAGGTTGATTTCACATCCATCTGATACACTTTAATATTCTTGGAGCATGCATAAGCTAAGAGCAATGAGATTTCTTCCATTCTGGCAACTGGGGAAAATGTCTCTTCAAAGTTGATTTCTTCAACCTTTGTGTATCATTTACATACCAATCTAGCTTTGTTCCTTGTAACATGTCCATCTTCATTAAATTTATTTCTGAAAACCCACTTTGTGCCAATCACATTCTTATTCTTTGGTCTTAGAACCAATTCCCAAGTGTCATTCTTCTCTATTTGATCCAATTCTTCATTCATGGCCTTATTCCAGAATTCATCCTTACTGGCCTTTTCAAAACTGTTTGGTTCAATCGTAGATAAGACTGTTGGGTGCATTTATTCTGGTGAACGGATTCTTCTTCTAGTCTCAACTCCTACATCCTAGTTTTCGATAATCTAATCTGAAGGATGATTCTTTTGTACTCATTTGCTAGGTGTCTTTGGATGCACTTGTTGAACTTTATCTTCTACTTCTATCTAATCTTATTCATCTTCCTCTTCTACTTCTTCTTCATCTTTTGCTTCTTCTTTGTAAATCTATTCCACTGATTCATTTTCTTCGTCCTTTGATTCTCGTCTACTTGTTTCATCAATTGTTACATTGATGATTTCCACAACTTTGTTCAATATAATATTGTAAAACTTGTATGCTTTCCTTGTACTTGAGTAACCAACAAGTAATCCTTTGTCCACACGAGAGTCAAACTTTCCCATTCTATCATCTTCTCTTTTGATGTAGCATTTGCTTCCAAATACTCTAAAGTGCTTCAAATTTGTTGGTCTTCCTTTCCATAGCTCATAGGGAGTTTTTTCATTGTTGTTTCTGAGCATTACTCTATTTTGAATGTGAACTATTGTATGCACTGCATGTGTCCAAAATATATCTGTCAATTTGGAATCCATGCTCTCATCCACTGTCATATATATTTCCAAACCTGCTAAGTGTTCTTACGAATCCATCTCTGTCCATACTGTCCAAGAATCTGCTACACAACTATCCATAATTTTGACTCATATGTCACTGTACTATCATGAAGTACTACTACAACTGATTGATCTATCATATTGTACTCCTGCTAACTGAATGCATTGAATCTATCTACTCAAAATCTACAAGCTTCTCGTAGGATGGTTCTTTGGTCTGTCTCAGCTACTGCATAGACTCCACCTGTCTATTATTCATATTATATGGGAGTCTCTAAGCCGTATGGCTCAGAAAAATTCTTGATTTGATGTGTATTCACCATCATCTTCATTGGTAGACTCATCATCTCTCTGAGCTCTGATTTCTTTCCTTCTGTCTATGGATTCATCTTTCACTACAATTCCTAAAAGTACAATCTCTTGAACCTGTTCCTTATTTATTTGTCCTTCTTTTCTTTCAATTATTTTCCAAACATTTCTGTACCTGACATCTTTCCTTTTCTCTGTATAATTTTCTTCATCTCGTTTTATTGTCAATCTTGTGATCTCTGGGACCTGGTATTTTTTCACATGTTCTTCGTGTTTTCTTATCCATACTTTCTTATATCTGATATCAGTGTTCTCTTTCATGGAAGTATCAATCATGATTCTACAATCACTAGCTATGTGTCCATAGTTATGACATTTGTAATTTTCAATGCTACGTGGGGCCACATAGGAATTTCTTGCTTGAACATTTCTTTTATAATCCCTCCAATCTGCAACCTTATGTCCAAAATTAGTACAATAAAAACAATGACCATAAAAGAAATTTTCATACCTAGGAGTGAATGATCTTATTTTTGGTGTATTCCTTCTGAATTTCTACCTTGACTGATCATGATCATGATTGAAGCTTCTTTGTGTTTTGAACATGGATGGTCTTCTTGAAGATGCATCTTCAATAGTTTTCTTAGATTCTGGTTGACCATGATTCCTTCCTTTGAGTACTTCTGTATAACTCTTTTTACTTTATTCATTCTTCTTTTCTAGCAACCTAGAGTGTTTCTCTTCATTCTCTATAACTGATGTGGATGTTTCTGTCTCTTCAACGTTCTTGTTGACATTAACAATTTTMCTTCTCAATGTGACAACTTTTTCTTCAAGATTCTCAACCTCTTCTTCATTCTTCATTATCTGATCCTTCATGACTTCTTCTATTCTTTTCGCTTCTTCGAGGTGGATTTTTAATGTGATTATTTCTTCTTCAAGTCMTTTCTCCTCTTGACCAAACTTTGCCTCAAGMTGGTTTAGATCATTAGTTCTTTCCTTAACCTGATCTATCAATATCTTCTCTCTCATTTCTGCTTCTTCTTTCTATGTTGCTATGTTGGCTTCCAAATGCTGCTTTTGATATTCAAGGGTTTCTTCAATCTTTTTGGCTTCTTTTAGCTGAGTTCTTAAGTTCTCGATGACATGTTTGAATTCTTCAAAAGTGTGAACACTTTCCTTTTGTTTCATCAATTCTTTCTTGAGTGACTTGTTTTCTTCTCTTCTTTTCTTAGTTCATCTAAAGCACTAATCAATTCTGCTTCATAATTGTCTTCTTTTTCAATTATTTCTTTTGTCTCATTTCCTTCATGGCATTCTATTTCAAAATGTCCACGTTTTTCACAGTTAAATAAAAACAACATACCTTTGTTTATTATGTACTCTTCATCTTCTGAATCTATTTGACACGGTGAACATATTTCTTCTTGATCTGTACCTGCATCTTCTTTGGCATTTTCTGAATCTGCGATGAAAATTTACCAACCTTTTCTCTTACTCGATTAGGTAATCCTTCCCAGATGAAATCCATTGCTATTTTGTTTTTCTTCTTCAATTCCTTCTTGGCTGTAGTCTTTTCCCTTTTTGAACTATCATATCTTGTGACGACTAATAGCCAAATATAATTCCCATGTGCCTGTAAAAACACTTTCTTGCTTTTTCTCCATATCTCATATTTTAACCCATTCTGACCATTAGACAATGGTACTCCATTCTCAGAATAATCCATGATCTCCTTCCAGTGGTTAAATTGATTTCTGAAGGAACTGGCTCTCATTCCAATTGTTGGATTATTGAGAGGGGGGGTGAATCAATAATAGATAAATATAATCCTTTTTAACCATAAAATGCAAGTGTTATATCAATGTAGCATTATCATCCAATAGTTGTAGAGTAAATAAACAATGAACACATGAACAATCATACACATACACAGTACACCAATGTTTTTACGTGGAAACCCAAAGAGGGAGAAAACCTCTGAATACTTTTTCTTATATGTCTTTAAGAATTACATTCATTGGAAGCACCAACTTCCTTTATTTTCCAACTGCAACTGGAAGGAGGCTCCAACCCTATAGTTTCTCAGGCTACAACCTGAGGGAAGCTCCAACTCACCAATTATCTGGCTACAACCCCCTATGTTCTCCGGCTACAACCGGAAGGGGTCTAGAACTACCTGTCCTTGTGCTATCCAACCACCTTGAAATATAAATAGAATGATGGAACCACTATCACACTATCACTGTGAGATATACTGTTGTAAACCTGTACCAATCAACCTATAACAACTTGCACCAATAACATGTGCCAGCATGTACCATACATCAACTTGTACCTCAACCTATACCATAAGCAAATGCATCAGCCATGCACCAAACTTGTACACATAACTTGTCACAATAACATGTCCAAACAACCTATCACAACAACCTGTCTCATCAATCTTATCAACCAAATCAAATCTACTCACCAAGATCAATCACCAAGACAACTCTCAACCATATGCACAATATCACCAAGATGTGCATCAACCAAGCATAACACAAAAACTCATAATCATCACCAAGATCAATATGTGCTTCTAATAATATACCAAGATAAGTATGCTACATCATCCATAAACCATGTGTCAACAATACTAGTAACAAGTGCCTCCAACCATGTACCAAGTATGTACCAATCATGCATCAACTACTCATCAACTATGACTCATAAATATATACCAACATAATCAACTATGCACCTCATGTATGTGCCAACTCATCAACTACTTGTCTCAACCATGTACCCAACATGTACCTCAGCTAAAATCCCTCATCAATTTCATTATCCAAATAAGATTTGTAACTCTGTAATAGACCTAGTGTATATGATCACATACCTACAAACCTTTCTTAACTTTAACAACAAGAGACTAACATTTTCATCAAACTTTACTTTAGTCTCACATGACTAATTTTGGATTAGTCAGCAACCCTAACTTGAAATAATTATAACTATGTACTTGTAATGAATAAATATATGAAAATTTACACAATTATATTTGGTTTCTTTTATGCAATTCCTCCAGATTTCACTACTTGAAACCTCTCAAAAAAGGATTTATAGCAAAAATGGCATACATTGTTGAATTCTGGCTTATTCTAGAGAGAGAACTTGTAGAGCGTTCACCACACATAATATTTGTTGTATGGATCTGAAAATGGTACACAAAATACTACAGAATGTACTCTAACCAATACATTTTGTCTTACTAAATTTGGATTTGTTATGAAGAATTTATGATGCTTTTACCTGAAACACTTGTTTTAGACTAGTTTCAGGACTAGCCATAAACCCTATTTTCCACGGAGTGTATCTCCAAAAATAAAATGACCCACAAGCTGAAATTTTTATCCCAGCTACTTGGATATGTTTCCTCAACGACCTCCAAATTTGACGGTCTGAATCATTATATAAAAATAATTATTGCGGAAATGGTGAGATGACCTGTAAATAACGTACCTTAAAAAGCATCATCAAAAGAATTTATCCTCCCTTGAATTTCGGCCTTCTTTACTTCACCTTCCCTCTGAAATTCGTCTTATATATCCTTTGGTTACCTCAGTCACTTGTAGATATTCAATATGCTCAAGTGTATTTGAATGATAGACCCTTGCCTCTTATTTATACTTTCATGTAGCTTCCTCAAGGGGTTACCTTCTAATCATCTTAACCCACTTTCCTTATTTTAGGGATAACTCACTTCTAACCACTTGTCCACTTAACTTAAACACTTTCCACAATTAGTAAGTTCTCCATTAACTTTATTATTTAAATAATTTCTTTTGCATCCACTATGACTTATAGTACACCTATCACTTCACTTTATTATTGAATCAATTTCTTCTTTTCAACCACTTTGACTACTTTGACATTTTGGGGCTTCTAGATGACTCATGAGGGTTCTCCAGCTTCACATGTCCATAACTCTCTAACCGTGAGGAGTTATGTGACATTCCACATACCACCGGAAATGGCATGACATTTAGTATCCATATAGAATAGTATTTCCTACAAATATATCAAAACTCATACCATTATCCATCAAACAAACTTGGGTGCATTACCCAAACCTTTGTGCTACCGGAATTTCTTCAAGGGTTGACATCAATGACAACCAACCCAATTAATCAACATAAGGTACCGCGAGAATTCTAGGTAGGGAAGATCCAAATCCAGACTAGGAAAAATAGAGTGTTGGAATTGTGGAAAGAAAGGACATTTGAAGAAATAATGCATAGCTCCAAAGAAATAAAGAGATGGACATAAGAAGAAAAATTAGGAAGAAAATGTAACAGGTGATGTGTTACAAGATGCTTTGATTATTTATGTAGATAATATTTCTGATTCTTGGGTAGTAGATTCAAGGGCTTCATTTCATGCCACACCCCATAGGAAAATTTTTCTAGATTATCTTCAAGGTGATTTTAGACATGTTCATTTGGGTGATGATGCACCATGCATAATTGTTCGAATGGGAAAGTGTTGGCATTGTTGGTTATGTGTTTTCATTGATGGAAACATGAATCAGTCATGAACACAATTATACAACATGAATCAGTCATGAACAAAGTTATACAGTTTGCATTAGTGTCGGGATGGCCAATAAGGTCTGTCCATATGTAATGAAGGGTCATTGATGGAAAGAGAATGCAACATAGCAACAAGGCTAAAGTTTAGGAGAAAAAGTGTATGGTAAATTTCATTGATGTAATATTCGATCACTGTCAAGGATCGATGATCTTTGTTATAGGTACATTTTCAAAATATTAGAAGAGATGGCGCATTTGAAATAACACAAAATCTAGAGCCTACACAAAAGAATCCTTTGTGAAGGATAAAGGAAGAATCGTGTTCATTGAGATAGTTTTCAGGAGTAATCGCAACCATCAGATCAGTTAGAGCCACTGATCAAAGCCAAGTTGAAGGATAGTGTAAGTTTAGGGACATTAGAGATAAGGTAGAGGAATGCATTCATGAAATCATGCCAGCCATTAGATCAAGGAGAGACATTAGATGAATTCTTGACCATCCGATCAAGTTTAGTGGAAGGACAATGTAAACCACAAATATCCTGAAATCTTGGATTAACCGAAATACCATCAACCGTTGATCTGGAGTGGAGATATTGGAGCCATCAAATCACAGTAAAGGAAATGAGACAACCAACTCCGGTGAAAAGGAGTCTAGAACAAGAAAATTTACTTGAAGGCCGAAGCTCCAGAGCCACAAACTCCCATCGTCTGTCAGATTGGGAAATTCCTTCAACTGTTGATCTATTCAGAGTGTGCCAAGACATATGGTTCTCCACTTTGGCGTTGACCACTTAAGTGAAAAGGAGTTTGAATTGAACCAGAATTCTTGAAGCCTGAATTCACGAAGAAACACCAACCATCTGATCTAAGGAAGACTTCGAGAAATATCCTGACCGTTGGATTGAGTAAAGTGGAAGGATAGGATAAGCAAGTCCAAAGGCCCGAGATCCCAAATAGCCAATTTCACGACAACCGTTGGATCATGTTAAATATTTTCAGGTTAAATAAGAATCATTAGATGAAGCCAAGTTACTCGAGGTTTATTCTTCGGGGAATCTCACTCCAAGAGAATTGGGAAATGGGAAAAAACAAATAACCCAAATTCCCGAAGGCCGAAATGAATCTGGACCATTGATCTAGAATTGATCATAGTCATTGGATCAAATATTTAGATGAACCTATGACCTTTAGATCCAAGAGGAGGACATGTGACACATAAGGAGATCCACGTCAGTAATAGCCCACGTCGGCAAGGACACATGGCACATTCAAATGGTGACAAATGTCAACGTCTAGTGGGCACTTTAGGTATACGAAATTCAAGAATCTAGGTGAAGCGTGGAAACCACTTAGCCAGTGCCACATCAACAGTGATTTCAACAAGCTACATCACTCCAAGAGGAATTCCTTTAGGGATATCCAGTTTCTACTACTAGCAAATACCCGAAGCGTCGAAGGCCGAAGTTAATGATGGTCCTTGATCTAAGATCTTTCTGGTTCTCTCAACCATTGATCAAGTATAGTGGAAGGATAGAGTAAGAATAAATCATGAAGTAACACTAATTGCTGATATAATTTGGGAGCATTCTCGACCGTTTATCAAGTACAGTGGAAGGATAAATTAAGTGTAAATCACAAAGTAACTCTAATCAGTGATATAATTCAAGAGCATTCTCGATCGTTGATCAAGTACAGTGGAAGGATAGAGTAAGTGTAAATCACGAAGTAACGCTAACTGTTGATATACTTCGGGAGCGTTCTCAACTATTGATCAATCATAGTGGAAGGATAGTGTAAGAGGAGGTGTTAACCGACAACAAGCAGTCACCACAACTTTATGACTTTTTTGGTAGGTTATCACTCCGAAGGAATTGAACTACTTCAAAGTTCTAGTAACCCGAAGTCCTGGAGTACCGAAGCTTCGAAATAAGATTTGGACCCTTGAAGTTTATGGACACACGTCAACTCAAGATTAATAGAGAATACACACTTCGGTGAAATTTAGTCAGGGAGAATTGGAAGTTTATAAAAAGAACAAACTCCCGAAGTCATGAAGTACCGAAGGAAATGACAATCGTCCATCTCACAATTGAATCACAACCATTAGATAAGGATAAGAAAACTGTGAGAAATGAGTATTTTAAAAGAATGATCAGACCATTGAGCTGAAATCATGATCAACGATGAGGATTAAAAATGTGAACTGAATTTGCTCGAGGTATAACACTCCGGAAGATATCACTTCAGAGATAACAAGATTTGGTGAAGAGAAGAAAAGTTCCAGAGTGCCGAAGCCCGGAGAACACGGTCCCAAGTTCCAACACTGGACATATGGGGCTAAAAAGAAAAAGAGGGGAAGAATTCTGAAGCACGAAATATTGGTCTCATTATAGAGGAATAAGGGTGAAAGAAGAGGCAATGCTTAAATTAATAAGCCTATGGTTCTGTGCATATGGTCATATGAAAAAAATGGTTTGAAGGAAGCACCTCTGCAGAACTTGATTTTTGCAACGCTTGCAATGACAAGTTTTTAGCCAAAACATAATAAAATGAAAAAAAGGGATTTGAAGTCTTTAAATCAAAGTATTAATGATAATAATAATAATAGAAATTATTATTATTAATTCAAATGAAGAGGTGTAATGGTTCAAACAAAGGGACATAATGCTTCAAACTCATACCTATTGGGAGACTATATAAACAAGGAAGTATGGTGAACAAAATATGTAGTTGAATTTGTTGAAGTATATATATTTATATATAATGGATTGAATGAAGGTTGAGTCTATTAGGTTGGTTCCTGTTTACAAGTTGGATCTTGTATGAGGATTGGATTCCTCACATGTCAGTTGGATCTGAGATTAACAAGCTGAGACTTGTTATGAGGGTTCGATTCCTCATTTCTCAGTTGGATCTAAGAACTACAAGATGGGTCTTGTAACAAAGAGTTGGGTCTCTCATAGTTGTTTGAATTTGAAGATATTCAAAGATTGATCTTATGTATTCATTCAAGTTAAATAAATAAATAAAATATTTATTGTTTTATATATTGGTTGAGAAATTGAAAGAAATATATGTTCAATTAATTTATGAAAAGTGGAAAATTGTCCAAAGTTTTGTGACACTGATTCACGCCCCCCCCCCTCTCTCAGTGTCAAGTGTACATTTCAATAGAAAGATACAAATAAAGAAAAATAATGGAAACCAATGGTTGTTGAAAGAGGCAAGACATTTTCCATATCTAAGGAAAAATCTAATTTCAGCTGGATAGTTGGCAAGTGAAGGCTATATATCTATATTTACAGATAAGGCATGGAAGGTCGCCAAAGGATCATTGGTGATAGCAAAAGGAGAGAAGGTAGGTACATTGTATTTATGTACTAGTAATATTGCATCTTCTATCTCTTTAGATTCTACATAAGTGAATACAATGCTATGGCATCATAGGCTTGGACACATAAGTGAGAAGGGGATGCAGATACTTCACAAAAGAAATTTGTTGCCAGATATTAAACAAAATGATTTGGATTTCTATGAGCATGGTGTTTATGGAAAACATAAGAGAGTTAGATTTCTCAGAGTCGGAAAAGAAAATAAGAGTGAAAGGTTAAAGATTGTGCATACAGATGTATGGGGACTAGCTCAGGTATCATCTGTTGGTGGATCTCGTTATTATGTTACTTTAATTGATGATGCAACTAGAAAAACTTGGGTTTATTGTATTTGAAAAAAATCTAATGTTTTTGATACTTTTAAGAAATGGAAACCTTTGGTTGAAAATGAGACAGGAAAAAGGTTAAAGTGTCTCAGATCAGACAATGGAGGTGAATATTTCCGCAAGGATTTTGATGATTATTGTTCATACCATGGGATTCGTAGAGAGAAGAAAGTTCCAAGAACACCACAAGAAAATGGTTTGTTAGAAAGGATGAACATGACCATCATGGAGAATGCAAGGAGTATGAGATTGCATGCAGGGTTGCCCTTACAGTTTTGGGCAGTTATTGTAGATATTGTTGTTTACTTGATAAACAAAGGACCTTCAAGTTCTTTGGATGGTGGAATTCCAGAGGAGGCATGGAAAAGTAAAAAGGTAAACTATTCATTTATGAATACTTTCGGTTGTGAATCATTTTTCCATATTGATAAAGAAAATAGAACAAAGCTTGAAGAAAAATCCAAGAAGTGTACCTTTATTGGATATAGTGTTAATGATTTTGGTTATCGCTTATGGGATTATAAAAATCACAAAATAATTAGGATTAGAGATGTCATAATCAATGAGAAGGTCATGTATAAATATCAATTGCAGGGAAGGAAATAGGAAGAAGAAAACCCATAATACATAGTGCTTGATGAGATCATTGACAAAAAAAATTCCAAAGGTACCAGAAAATAAAAATGTACAACAACAGGAGAAACATGTACCTCAAAATCCTACAAGTGTTGTTATAAGATCTACTAGGTTAAGTAGACCCCCTGAACAATATCTCCTTCATTGTACTATTTATTGTTGACTGATTCTGGTGAGCCAGAAAGTTATCAAGAGGCAATGGAGGTAGACACTAAAAGGAAGTGGGAGCAAGGAATGAAAGAGGAAATGGATTCCTTGGTAAATAACCAGACTTGGGACTTGGTTCAGTTTCCTACAAAAAAAAGGGCATTGCAGAATAAATAGGTTTATAGGTTGAAGGAAGAAGATGGAGGAAAAAAACAGTACAAGGCTAGACTTGTTGTAAAGGGGTTTCCATAAAATAAAGGTATAGATTTTGATGAAATATTTTCTCCTGTTGTTAAAATGACTTCAATCAGGACTATTTTAAGTCTTGTGGCAGTAGAATATTTTCATCTTGAACAGTCATATGTAAAAACAATTTTTCTCCATGGGGATTTGGATGAAGATATTTATATGCARCAACCACATGGGTATGAGGYCAAAGGGAATGAAAATTTGGTATGCAAGTTGAATAAGAGCTTGTATGGCCTAAAGCAAGCTCCAAGGAAGTGGTATTTAAAGTTTGACAGGTTTATGAAAGAACAAGGTTATAGTAGATGTCATTTTGATCACCRTGTTTATTTTAAAAGGATAGAAAATGGAAGCTATATTATCTTGCTATTGTATGTAGATGGCATGCTTGTTGCAGGGTCTAATATGCAGGATATAAATGTGATAAAAAATAAATTAGCTAATTCATTTGTGATGAAGGATTTGRGTGTTGCAAAKAAAATCATTGGTATGAGAATAACAAGAGACAAGAAAAATCATAAATTGATATTGTCTCAGGGTGAGTACATAGAGAAGGTGTTGGAGAGGTTTAGAATGAAGAATGAAAAAACAATTAGTACACCTTTGTCCATCCATTTCAAATTAACTAAGGAAATGTGTCCCAGGACACAATAGGAGATAGAATACATGCTTATGGTCCCTTATGCATTAATAGTTGGCAACTTGATGTATGCGATGGTTTGCACAAGACCAAATATTGCACATGTAATGGGAGTTGTGAGCAGGTATATAAACAATCCAGGTATAGAACATTGGGAGGCAGTAAAGTGGATTCTTAGGTATCTGAGAGGTACTTCTACTCATGCATTATGTTTTGGAGGTTCAGACATTGTTCTACAAGGATATTTTGATTCAGATATGGAAGGTGATAAAGATAGCAGGAGGAGCACTAAAGGGTATGTTTTTACTATAGGTGGAACAACAATAAGTTGGATTTCAAAACTACAAAAAGTTATTGCACTTTCAACAATAGAAGCAGAGTATGTTGTTGCTACAAAGGCTAGTAAATAAATGATTTGGTTACAAAGGTTTATGGAGGATTTGGGAAAGAAGTAGGAGAATAGTAGGTTGTACTGTGAAAATAAGAGTGTCATTCATCTTCAAAATAACTCATCATTCCATTCAAATACTAAGCATATATAGCTCAGGTACTATTTCATACGATCTATCTTGGAAGATGGACTTTTGAAGTTGGAAAAAATACATACTAGCCAGAATCCTACAAACATGTTAACAAAGGGAGTAACTAGGGAGAAACCGAGTTCCTGCTCAGTTTCAGTTGACCTTCAAGAATGAAGGTGAAGATGAGAAATTTGTTAGGTCCAAGGTGGAGTATAGTCTAGCAAGTATAACAATAGTGGAGTTGTTGTGATCAGTCTCCAAGTGGGATATTGTTGGTTGTGGAGCCTGATTATCTTCCTAATTTAGATGTTTGTTTCAACTGTGATTGGATCCCATTCCCTAATGGGGGGGTGTGGGGGAGATTTACCCCACAAAAATGTCACCAGTGGGGTCCAGAGGGGGGCAAAAAAAAAAATTATAGGCCCCCCTGGCAGGGATTCAAGGGCAATGCCCCCGAAGCAAAATATTGGGAAAAATTGCCTTGTAAAATATTGTAATTTTGTAGTCAATCTAGACCGTTCATTATAAGGTTGTAGATTTGACAGTAGAAGTTATTTTTAGGTATTTTTTCCCTAGAAGGAAACTGTCTTTTATGAGGGAATTGTATTGTGGCTATGTAAGTACGTGATTATTGTATTCTGAGAGAGGATATTGCGAGAGAAATGAGAGAAAGTTACAATGATTGAGTTGTAGGTTATATCCCTTCCTTTGCTAGATAATAATGAAGGAAGGACCTAGAAATTTCTCTAGTGGATGTAGCCCACACTAGGTGAACCATGTATATATATGTCTTTATTGTATTGTGTATCTTTTGTGTTTTATTTCCTCATTTGTTTTATTTTATTTCTCTGCGATCCTGTTTTTCTAATAACCAATGTGTTTTGTTTATACATATGCACCAATACGTCTTTAAATGATAAAGTGCACCAGTGGGGGAAAGAAAGAGAGGGAAGGGGACACAATGAGTGAGAGAGTGAGGGGGATACAAAGTGAGGAGGAGAGAGGGGTAGATGCAAGAGGGAGAAGGGGGGTATAGGAAGAGAAGAGAAGGGAAGGAGGAAGAGAGTAAGATAGGGAATGAGGATCCAATTCACATTATCTATGTTCAAGGAGGATATTTTTATGGATTGAGTAACTATTTTAGATTCTGTAAAGCTAGATTGAGATTTCTTGTATAGTTGGGTAGAAAAAAACAATAATATTGTAGAAAAAAGAAATGATTTATTAAGTGTGTTTTCAAGTTATAAAAGTTATTCAAAGTTATTTTTGAAGTTAGATTGTTCTATGCTACCCAGATGAATATTTTGGCTCAAATGCAAGAAAAAAGAATTGTAGTGTCAAATGGATAATTCTTCATATTCTAGTGTCTCCTCATTCTATATCTTTGGAAATCCTTCAAGTTCTCTCACACCGATTGCAGTATGTCTAGATTTTATCGATAATTCATTTATGCCATTGCATTTATGTTATGTATACAGGTGCAGTTTAATAATTGTTCATTGAATTTTGTAGGATCAAGATTCAAGATTGAGTTTAGATGCTCAAGATATTCTTGTGGTCCCAAAATTATGCAAGATGTTATCAGGAGAAAGATACAACCATAATATGTTTTATAAAAATGGACAACTTATTTACCCTACCAATCCTAACATGCCATCTTCCAGGAACCAATCTGGGTCAACGATATTACATTGTGAATTTGATCTCTTTTATGTAGATACAACATAAGAAAAAGAAGATTAAGTAATTGTATTTTTGGATTTTCCATGGAACTAATGCAAATGTATTGCTTAATTTGACATTTGTTTTTTAAAAGTGTTGGTTTCATGTTTATTATTGGGAAAAAAATTCCATGCTTCTAATAAGTGTTTGGTATAATGTTTGAACATATTAAAATCATTGTGTTACTAATATTATCAATGTAATGTTCAATATTTTTACAATCAGTATTCTGATGATGAGTCACCATCTACCATTGCACCCCACTACGATGTCAAGTCATGAGCTTGCTTCTAAATGAAAAAGAGCTCAAAGAGGAAGCATACCAAGAATGGTTGAAACAATCACCTATTCAATTCCCACTAAGTCCCGAGTCACCAATTCAAAACCTCGACAATAACACTAGTTCTTCGCATGTTGGGGATGAATGCAATGATATAGAGGTTTTTATGGATGATTTCTTGCAAGATACCCAGACCATGGAGGGAATGTTGTTAGATGCATTCTAGAAAAACGAACTAGGGTATGATGATGATGTCATAGATACCTTCTAAAAAATCATAAAATCTTCTTCCACCACACCTCTATTTGGTCCAGTACAAGAGTCAACAAGTTCTACCCAACTAGGGACAACAATGTTACTATACAACTTGAAATCAATGTATGGTATGTCAGACATGTGTTTCTCAACAATTTTGAGGTAACTAACCATTAACTCCCCTAAATTTTTAAGGAATCTTTTCACACAATGAAGGAAGAAAAGGGTTGATCTTATTCATGCTTAATTATAGTGTAAATTTTTATTACCCACCAATTGCAGGTTATTAAAAGATAAGGTACTTTTTTCGAGTGATAATCGCTTTCTCGATAGTTGCACGAAGGAAAAACAAATGCTGAAAGTGTTGGGTGATGAGTACATATCATACCATGCATGTTCGAATGATTGTATTCTATACAAAAATGAATATGCATAGAAAGACATATGTCACAAATGTGGGCATAACATGTAACATAAATAAAAAAATAAGGGTAAGGCACATGGTACTCCTCATAATATATTGAGGCACATGCCTATAATTCCAAATATTTAAAGGCTCTTTCATTACAAACAATTAGCCGTGTTGCAGGGGTGCCATGCCTCACATGGAAGTGAGCCAGAAGTTATGCGAATCCCAACAAATTCAATAACCATGAAGCATATAATAGATACATGCTTCGATAAATTCAAGGATGAAGTATGGAGCCCCGATTGAGCATAGCTATGGATGGAGTTAACCTGTATTCCCTTCAAAACACCAACTATTCTTTTTTTTCCATTGGTAGTGATGAATAACAATATCTCCCCATGGTTTTCTATGAAGAATGAACATATTATGTTGGATCTTATAGTCTTGAGTAGAAGACAAGTGAACATAATGGATTTCTACCTCCAACCATTAATTGATGAATTTAATAAATTATGGGAAGGGATACAAGTATATGATGTATCAAGACCCATCCCAATGGAGAGGTATTTTAAGTTGTATGGCATGTGTCCATACACCATGCATGATTATCTAGGACTAGGATTTTCTCCAGTAACCATGTTCATCGATTTGTTTATATCTGTAATTTTATTTGGCATACTTCATTTGGTGCAACTATATTTTTACACTAACATTCTATGTATATGTTAACATTGCAGGTCTTGTAACAAAAGGGTATCATGGATGTGAATGTTGTGGACCTTCTTTAAAGGCTAGGTGGTCCAATGACCTATGAAATCTGGTCTACGACTGTTCGAGGGTATTCCTTCTAGAAGACCACCCTTATAGAAGAGTTGCATCTGCTTTCAATGGTAAACCAAAAAGAACCTCGAGACTTGAAATAATGAAACTGGAATATTGGAATAAGACATGTGACATAGAGAAAGAAAAGGAAATGGAAGAATTCTTTTATTCAAATGGAGAACCTATGTTCGATGATCCTGAATTTTTTGACACCTATTTTGAGAAAATTTCCATTGGGATGAAAAAGAAATATGTATTTTATGAGCTTCCATAATGGGGGAATCTTAATATTTCCCACTTACTAGATCCCATGCATATATTCTAAAATGTTTTATATTCTTTATGGAGGCACATATCATCAAATAAAAGCGACACATTATCTGTCAGGAGGGATCTTATTGCTTTCAATACTAAAAAGATACATTGGCCAAGAAACAAAACTAGAGGATAGGTTGATCCATCTTGGTCTTTTAAAGAAGGTGTTGTCCCATGGATATTTTAAAAAGATGATATTTCTATGCAGAAGGATGTTATATTGGGTGTGAAGGCACCTTCTTTATATGGGTCGACTCTATGATGTTGCTTCACTGTAAACGATAATTTTTTTGGGTTGAAATCACATGACCATATGAACCTTCTATGGGTATGTATGTTGAATACATTATTCTTCTTCTATACTGACGTCGGTAAAAATATGCTATGCACTCACATTTTTATGGAAATTAATGATGTTCATGTCTATTTTGTAGTACCATTATCTTTTTCTCGTGCGTGGTTGTGTGAACCGTGACTTCCCCCAAGACCCGTGATGTGCCATATTGAAATTATTTGCATTTGTACGTTGGATCACATCAAGGGGTTTTTATATGGCTAGCATTCCATGGTGGCATCGAGAGATAGTTGAGATAGTTTGTATGTTTGAGAAGGAACTACCCATGAGTTTTATGGACTTGCAATTCCATCTTCTAATTCACCTACCTGATTAGGTTAAATTAGTTGGGGTTCTCTCATGTTGTTGGATGTTATTCTTAGAGAGGTACATGAAAAACTTGAAGAGGTTTGTTCGAAAAAGGGAAAAACCAGAGGGCTCTATGGTAGAGGGGTACATAGTATACAAGTTGTTCTATTATGCCAGTGAGTACATCAAGCAACTTGACAACATAGAAGGGGTATTCATTTGGGATGATCATCAAGATTAGGACAAAAGGGAAGGGGAGATACTCCAAAGGAACGAAAAAATATGCTTGATAGAGAGTAAGTTAGTTATATTTTGTCAATTTAGTACAGAGAAATTATTTACATTGAAGTTGATAATATATATTTCATCCTGTGATATTTGTTTTTAATTCTTTTATACATCAACAAATTTAGAAATTTTGATGTCATCAATAGGTTTGTTCTTTAATTTGATAATATATATTTGATCTCATGCTATTCATTTAGAATTTTTGTATACATTAGTGAATTTTGAAATGGATGCCATCAATAAATTCATTCTTTACAACGTGGAGGAAACACGACCCTGGGTCGCATTGTATGAAGAGAAAAGAAGGAAATGAGACAGTGAAAGGAAAGAATTCATATGGTTGAATGGTAGAAGCATGCCTTATCCTGATCATTTAAAGGAAAATATTTCAAAAGCATATCCCAACAGTTGGGTGGTTGACCATATACAAGAGAAATATGAGGTCTAGGGTCGTAACCCACATGGAGAAGATCTAGAAGCACTAAACATAGGGATCGAGTGAAACAACACTGTAATAACCTCTCTGAGTACCATGTTCTATTTATGATGTTGCACATTTGAATTGTAACACGTATTATGTTTTTATTAATGCTTTAGTTATTATACATATGACACCATCCTTTGTTCGCATTTTCACAGGTGCATTTCTTCCCATCTATGTGGGCATATGGACATTATTTTTGTACTAAGTATGTTGATGAAGGCCACATCACACAAGATTGTGAAGTGGAGGTCGAGTTCGGTGAATCTAGTCATGCTATCCATCATGATGAAAATCTGATAGAGGGGAAGTTAGGTTACATTGGAAAGATACAAGAGATCATGCAAGTGGAATTCTCATCATTTCAATGTGAACTTATTTTTTGTTGCAAGTGGTGGGATACCTTCGACCAAATAAATGTAAAGGAATATCATGGTAGTGGGATAATATGTATTAACTCTAAAAAAATGCAGGTTGAAAGTAAGGAGCATTATGTTTTCCCAAAACATTGCAACTAAGTGTTTTTTTACCCATATGTGTTGGATGGGGATTAGTGGTTCGTACTGAGACATGATCTGAGATCTAAACATATTTTTTAGAACAACAATGTTACAATGCTAAATGGGGAAGATAATCAAGGTGATGGCAATGAACATTGATTTCATGTAAATGATTTGTTTGGACATTTATATTGTGGATGTGTCATTTTATTATGGGTATCTATAATGGACAGTTATGTTTTTTTTTCCGTTCATTTTATAATTATGTTGGATTTGAAAATTTAACAACTATTTACAACCACCATTTTGAAAATACATTAAATAGATGTACAAGCATAAGATTTGGTTTTGATATATTTTCATTGTCATATTTATTTTTTATTATATCAAATTTATGTTGTATTGTATTAAAATATGTTTATGTTAACCTTTGAATTACTAAGCATTAATTGAGATATCACAAAGTTGGTGGCATACAATAGTAAAGATTTATTTTAAATTATATTTTATTTAACAAAAAATGAATATAATAAAAAATATTTAAACCTGAAATTTTTTATTGTTTGAGAAAATCAAAATTAAAAAAAAAAAAATACTTACTTTGATGGAACTTCTAAAGACAATTCCAACAAAATAACTTTGTGCAACATCTACAGTACTTGTGGTGTACTTGACATTACCAACTTTGATGACATTCCCCACCTTAACTAGTGAAACTATCATAGCCTTCACTTATTCCACTCTATCTTTTAGTTTTATAATCATATAAACTTATATTAATAATTCTATTTGCATTCTCCTTGAAATAAGTGTCAATATAAGAAGGATATGAAAAATCTAAAAGAGTCTTTTTCTAGAGCTTAGTCAGAATTAAGAAAAAATTTAATGATCCATACTTATCTAAAAGTGGAATCCTTTGTCAATTTTACTAATTCTTAAAATACTAATTATAAATGTTGGGTGATATTATTTTTTAATAAAATATTCATAAAGTTTTTATTAGAGTAAAACATTGTTAAACCATTTCATCGAAAGTGTATAGATCACAATGTATTATTTTTCTCTATTTTTATTATTATAAATTTAATTGAATAAATTTCATATATAATAATAGTTGGATAATATAAATTAATAAAATCTTTGGAAAACAAATATTAATAAAATATAATAATTGTGATTTTAGCAATCAATTATATTACAACTTTGTCTTGTAATCTTTGATAATAAAAACTAAAAAAATAGCATTATTATTACATCATCAACATTATTATTAGTGAAAATTTATGTAATTATAATTTTCCCTCTTATAACCAAATCTCCAAATCAGTTATTGCTAAACACTCTCATAACTCTAATCACCTCATCTACTTCAACCAAACTAAAATTCTAGCCTCCACCCCTCATTACTCGTCCCGCCTCATTCGATAATCCCTTGAATTTGAAAAACATCCTAATAATTTTAATCGGGAAGATGGCTAGAAGCTGCACCAATCCTGAAATCCCACCACTCATCACCTAGACCATTAGGAATCCTCCTTTCGGATATTGGTCCATCTCTTCCTTCCACCTCTCCTCCTTCTCCAGTCCCGAATTCTGGCTCTTCACCTCTCTGTTCAATCTCTCTACCTCCTTTGATTTCTTGATCTAATTCAATTTCTCGCTCTAATTTATGCACCCCCCTATAATTTTAATCTTATGTTTTTAAATTCCCCTCCCTAATATAATTATCATTCGAACCATTTTTCCCCTCTTTACATTTGTTAACTCAACAAATTTCTCCCACAATTGTATTTAACTCAATGACTTTCTCCCATGATTCTATTTTTCCCTTCTTATTTTCTCATTTTAATTCTTGTAAACCCTTTAATTGATTTAGTTTTATCATCTAAATTTTTTTCTAATATCCTTCCCTAATATAATTATCACTCTAACCACTTTCCCCCTTGCATTTACTTAACCCAATGTTTCTCAAAAAATTTCTCCCGCATTATTATCTTTACTCATCCAATAAATTTCTTCTCACTTTAACTTATGCAAGGCCTTTACATTATTTAATTTTACTTTCTCAAATCCTCGTAACTTCCCCTTGATTCTTCCCTTTTTTTTCATTTATTTAACTCAATGGATTTATCCCAAGATTTTATATATCTGATTTTCATTTGTTCACTTTAATTCATGCAAACCCTTATTTCATTTTATTTGATTTTAGTTTTAATTTTAAATATGTTATCCCTTCCTAATCTAATTATCTTCCTAACTGATTTCCCCACTTTAAATTTATTCAACCCAACAATTTTTTTAAAAATCCTTCCCTCGGTCTCATTATTATTATTTATACCCAATTCCACCATCTATTTCTTTATACTTTCTCTTCGCAATTAATTAATATTTTTCCTCAATGGCTATTTCCCATTATTCAATTTACCTTTTCTCTTTTCCTCAATGGTCACTTACTCTCCTAATTTATAAATAAGAAACACAACACTCTCTTCTACTATAAAATATTTATTTCCCTGATGATGGGAGGAGTGTCCACTCGAAACGTTGGACACTTTGAAACCTCTAACATAGTTTACATCCAAAAAAATTCTCCAGCACAATTCTAATGTTATTATTATAATATATGAAAAAGACATAAATATTCAAATCACATTCATTTCACTCATCATATTTAAGTATTTTTATTTTTAAACATGTTTAATCAATGTATTGTATCTTGTTGGACAACAAACAAGTCACCTTGAACAACAATTAAACATTAAATGACATTAATGGTTATAACTTTTTGCAAGCACAATCCAAATTAAACGCTTTCATAAAAATAAAGTTAAACATTATACATAAACTATAAATTTAAATGAGTGATACATATCAAATTTAACTTAAAAACATAGAAATCATTAACAATGCTCATCATCAACATACTCATATTACATTTTATAAATCAAACAACAACAAAAACCACAACATTATATGAAATCCATAATGTACATGAGAGATATACATATGAATATACATGTCAAACATACATCTCAACAAAATCTGCAATAAACATGTCATATATAGATCTCTAGTCAAATATAAAACAATCCGTATAAATTTCAATCAGTACCACTACCATCTAGGTTCACCACTAGATCCAGTTGCATCAGTGTCTCTGCTACCAGAGGTAGAGCCTCTATCAAGAAAAACTATCTTAGAAACAAATGTCAACATAAGTGCACTATCAAGTGTCTCAATATCAATATCATGAAGACGTGCATCAACAATACCCAATGTGATCATAGTGTCCAAAGCATCAAAAGATTGTGCCACATGTGGAGGAAGAGGAGGAGTATGGGAAGGATCAGACATGGATACAAGTTCAAACACATATGGATGGGAAACAAGAGGAGGAGGAGGAGGATTAGACGTGGATGCATGTTTAGACACATGTGGAGGAAAAACAAGAGGAGGAGGAGGAGGATGAGGAGGAGGAGGATCAGACGTGGATGGAGGATCAATAGATGTTGCAACTGACTCATGTGGAGGAGGAGGAGAATCAGACATGGATGGAGGATCAATAGATGTTGCAGTTGACTCGTGTGGAGGAGGAGGAGAACCATGTGGTGGAGTAGAGGATGTGGATAGCTCTATTGACAAGCTAGATGTAGTGGGATCATGAGAACCATCCCTCAACGTATTGATGAGGATGACGACACCAAAAATATGACGCATCAACATCGTCATATCATGAGGAAAATTCCTCCACATAGTAGAGAGAACCTCTACTCGTAATATGTCTCTAGGTGTATAGGTACCACACCATGACTAGTCCTGACATGACATAGTTCATCTGCCACCTCTAACCAGACTCTCGTATCCATCATGCGTGGCATGTGGGGTTTATGTACTATTGAAGGCTTCTCCTCTGCCTCCTCCATCATCTCATCCTCATGTTGGGGAGGCACATCCCTAACATATGTGTCAATATATGGAAAATAATATATAATAATTATAAGATAATTGAAACAAAATGTTACAATAAATTACATGTGCATTAAATAAGACATAGAAATATGCAGATAGATTGATCAAAACATAACAATAATATTACCTCTCTCATAAGGTGGCTCCTCTATTATAAGTCAGATGTTTGGACATCCTCTCCAATATATCCTCGCATATGGGTACTCTACAATATCAAGGACATTATGGTCCTCGCTAGACAATAAATAAAATACCACCCTTCCCACTAGAGTAATGAGAAAATTAGACTGGCCCCCTTGGGCATCAACTGCCCCCACATGCACATACGCGCATCAAAAATAGGCCTAGAAGGAAAGTGGGGTATTGTTGGCAAGTGGCATGAACTCTCTTAAAAAATAATGTATACAACTCAGACATGAATGGGAAGAATCTCATCCTAGACAAAATAGAGTGACAATGATCTAATGCATGATAAAACCGTCTCAAAAAAACATCCACCTACCTAATCAATTAGGGATCCCGAAATAAAATTTCTACATAATACAACATAGAAAAATACATTTTCTACCCATCATATATATACTGTGATAGTGACGAGAGCATATTATATAGGAACCTAATGTCCTCTCTCTAAAATGAACCTATCCACTGTCGAACACCACGAACCTGGAACTCTGAAGATGAAAGAATATCTGAATTGACATATCTCTACACATATGCCGGTTGGGTCTCTCCTGCAACATCGAGTCGTAGCGCAAGGAAATGGGGAAAATACACCCCCCTCCTAGACAACCCAGTGATAAAATAGACTTCCTCCTCATGGGATGATACCATAGATCATGACTGACCCTGAACCCTTGTCTCGCATGATCCCAACGACGGACTCAACTAATGCAACAATGTAGAGTTCCCCCTAAGGGATGTACGCTCCTGATAAAAATTCGGGAGGCTAATATCCATCAAAAGGTCATGTGTATGTAGTGAAAGAGGGAGACGATACATCTCCCTATCCCTCTCTCTAGCCTCCTACTCACACAAATTCGTACATCTCGACCTACCGTCACCCTGCCTCCTCCTCTTGTTGTCATTGTATTTTATTCACATACAAATATTGATAGGAACATATATAAAGATAAAATAAATTATAATTATAAAACAAATACATATATATAAATAATGTGTATTTAAAAAAAAAATGGGGAAAATCCTCCCCACTCTTAGACAACCCAGTGATAAAATAGACTTCCTCCTCATGGGATGATACCATAGATCAAGATCAATCTTGAATCCCTTGTCTCGCATGATCCCAACGACGGACTCAACTAATGCAACAATGTAGAGTTCCCCTAAGGGATGTACCCTCCCAATAAAAATTCAGGAGGAAAATATCCATCAAAAGGTCATGTGTATGTAGTGAAAGAGGGAGACGATACATCTCCCTATCCCTCTCAGCCTCCTACTCACACACACAAATTGCATTATCTCAATTCCTTCCACCGCCACCCAGCCTGCCTCCTCCTCTTGTTGTCATTGTATTTTATTCACATACAAATATTGATAAAATATCATATATAAAGCATAAATAAATTATAATTATAAACAAATACATATATATAAATAATGTGTATTTAAAAATCCAAAAATTAATTTTTCGGCAAAAATATATTTAAAATCAACTAGTGCATCACAAACATATCATACGCCCCATGGTCGGTGCACTATATCAAAACAAAAGCACCCAACTAAGTGGTGCATTCCATAGGATGATCTACACCGAATGATCTCGTTAACAAAGACGTACTGCAACGCTGAAATTTATAGCGCACAAATCCAAGGTGCCCCTTATTAAATTGAAAGCATCGATGCTCCATGTCTACCTAAGCACTGACATGCTATGTACCAATCACATTGTCTTTATGAAATTGGTCTGTTTGTTGGATTTATGGGCACCACTAAGATAAACTTCATTATTGCAGCTGAACCGGTGCGACATGTTACTATTAATGCATCGGTACCACCATGATAGTGGAGCACTGGCATTTTGTAACTCGGTGCTTTGTAAAGGATAGAGCACCAAGAACGAGTTGTCCAATGAGATGTCCCACTATGAAAATTTGGGCAATATATATCCCGATGCTTTTATGTATACAGTACTGGTGTGTTGGATTACAAATGGTTGCACTGCTACATTAAATTTTATAAATCATTATGTTAGTGGTGTCGTACGTTATGTGAAGTGTATCAGTGCTTATTGTTTAATGTAACCTATTAGTGACATAACCTCCCTAACCCCTCACATAGGTAGAATAATATATTTTCCATGTAATAAAGGCTAATATTAATAAGGCCTAGTAATAAGGAAGAATAA
>SNQJ01S0126322.1:57142-72402 GCA_010110895.2 Picea sitchensis
GTAAAACTCAATGGGCTCAATGGTTACCATTAGTGGAATGGTGGTACAACACTTCTTACCATACAGTTACTCACATGACTCCTTTTGAAGTAATATATGGAAAAAATCCACCTTCTATTCTCTCCTACATGCCAGGTGTCTCGAAGGTTCAGGAGGTTGACCAAACACTTACAATTCGAGAAGTGATTTTCCATACCCTCAAAGAGAATTTGTTCATGGCTCATAATCACATGAAGAAACAAGTCGATCAAGGTTTCTTATAATGTCATTTTTTTGAAGGAGAGCAATTATTTCTTCAACTGCAACCATATAAACAAACTTCACTCAAGGTCGAACATTGTCAAAAACTGGTGCCCAAATTTTATGGTCCTTATACAGTTCTCGAGCGCTTGGGACAGGTGGCCTATCAGTTAGCTTTTCCTAGTTCTTCTAAGCTCCATCCTATTTTTCATGTCTCCTACTTAAATAAGGTGATTGGAACTAAGTACCAAACTCAAACCAACCTTCCTGAGTTGGATGAATAAGGATCCATCTAGTCGCAACCACAAGTTGTTTTGGACCAACGTGAGCGTTTTCTTCGTTAGCGCACCATCCAAGAAGTGTTAGTCCAGTGGAAATATATAACTCCTGCAGATGCCACATGGGATCCAACTACCATTCTGTATTTCCATGTAATAAAGGTCAGTATTAATAAGGTCTAGCAATAATGACAAATAAGTCAATTGTAAGAAGAACTAATAGAAGATTCCACTTCTAGAAGGATCTTCCTCTAGATTTTTCTTTTGGATAGATAGATTTAGTATAAATAAGAGTAGAGAGTATGATAATTTTTGTCTTGGATATTATTATAATAGAGCTTCGATCTGTTAGAGGCTTCCCCCTCGAAGAGGCAAGTGAAAGCTTCCATCATTAATCAAGGTGCTCTTTCTGTTATTATTCTGGTATTGCTCTCGTTATATCATTGTTGTTCTACCATTTCTAGCAAAAATATTTATGTTATGCATACTATTATATATCTGGAATACTACAATTTTGTCATTGCATTATTATTCAGATCAGAATATAACTCCACAGAAGTAAAAACAAAAGGAGTATGGATCCTGTTGACACCATTATTTGAGACCTATCCCATTGGATTCCTCTCTTCTCCCTAATCACATTCATACCTATCATTTTTCATCATTTTTTTTGTCATGGACTCGACCCCTTCCTGACACCCCTATTGGGCATATATCCCATTGAATTCATCTCTTTGCATTGATCGTAGTGGTACCAATTACCAGTAACCCATTTCTGTGCGGTCCCAATTTTTCCCGTGTCCCATTCCCATGGCCCACACTCGCAGCCAAGATTGGGAACAACATCTCACTGCCTTGGAAAAATCCCATGACCAAACTCAAATTGATGTCTCTTCTATTATGTCCAATATTTTTAACCTCAAATCCTGACTTTCTCTGCTCGAATTACTTCCCGCATCCACCACTCAATTGACCACCACTTGTCAGCAATTCTAGGACACGGTGAACACTTCAACTGCCTTGTTTAATCCCACCCCAGATACTTTCTCTTCTTCCACACCTTATAACCCCAAAGGTCCTAAATCCTCCCAGTCCACCTCTTTTCCTCCCCACCACTTTCCATGGGACCTACGGCCCCCTCGTGTAGAGTTGAACAAATTTGATGGCTTGGATCCAACAGGCTGGGTCACTCAAATGGAACACTATTTCTCTTTGTACGAAATTATTGATGACTTGGACAAACTAAGGTATGGTTTTCTCCATCTAGATATGGAACATTGGAAATGGTGGAAATGGAGAAAAAATTCCTGCCAAGGGTATGTGGCTTGGACACAATTTGTTGCAAAAATTTATGAACACTTTGACATTGACACCAACCATTTAGGTCGTTTGACAAATTTGAAACAATGTGGCATAGTGTAAGACTTTATATATTCTTTTGAGCGATTAGCTTTTCGCACAGAGGGCATGTCTGATGTTTTTTTCCTGAGAATTCTTTATCAGTGGCCTCGAGGATGAGATCCGTGCCCACGTCCTCATGTCTCGCCCTCAAAGTTGGGTGGAAGATACTAAAAGAGATAAGGAAGCACAACAAGTTGTCTCTTTTCAAACCAGAAAACCCTCCTTCATTCCTTGCCCTAAACTAATCACTCCACACTCCTCCTTCCACTCCACTAAAGATCCAGAAATTGACTCAGGCATAAAAAGATGAATGGAAACTCAAGGGCCTTTGTTATAATTGTGATGAAAAATATTTTCTTGGGCATAAGTGTAAGGAACAAAATCTTTTTATGGAAATATCTAAGGATGTTTCTAAAGAAGATGTCGAGGCCCCCTGTGGCTAAGTCACATGAAACCACTGACATGAATCAACCTTCCAACCCTCTCGAAGTTGAACCAATCATTTCCCTGAATGCTCTCACTAGCTTCTATGGTCCCCAAACCCTCAAGCTAATTGGTTACATTAAGCATTAGAAGGTCACTATCCTCGTTGACAGTGGAAGTACCCATAATTTTATTCATTGCCGCATTGTCCAAGAAACTAATTTCTATATCCAAGTAGTCAACAACTTTCAAATCATGATTGCCAATGGTGGTTCCATGAAATGTGGGGGGCATTGTGAAAATATGCATCTCCAAATTGGTTAGTATCACATGAAATGTCATATGTTTTTTATTGACATGGGTGGTTATAAAATTGTGTTGGGTGTCGAATTGGTAAGGACTCTAGGCCCCATTCTCACATATTTTAAGGAATTAACCTTACAATTCAACCAGGAGGATCAATAGTATAAGTTCCAAGGAATCACAACAGGTTCCCATGAGATCATCAGTTCCCATCGCATGGAAAATCTCCTCAAAAAAGGTCATTTAGGTATTATTGCACAACTCCATTCCATGCACACCACTGAGACACCCTTTGTGCCTCATGATATCCAATCCATCATTTCCAAACATCAAGTTGTTTTTTCCACTCCCTAGGGACTTCCTCCTTATTGTGGTGTTCATGATCATTCCATTCCCCTTGTCCCTGGTAGCCTTCCTCCAAATGTTCATCCTTATCATCATCCCTTTGCACGGAAAAATGAAATTGAGAAAATTGTTCAAAAATTTATTGCCATAAGAATTATCCGTCTTAGTACTAGCCCCTATTCTTCTCCTGTGGTCATGGTACTTAAGAAAGAAGGCTCTTGAAACATGTGTCATGAATTTATTTCCCTCTACAAAATAACCATCAAAGACAAATTTCCCATTCCTATCATTGATGATATCATGGATGAATTAAGTGGTTCCCAATTCTTTAATAAACTTGATCTTCATTCTCGCTACCACCATATTTGTATGAAAGAGGCCAACATCCCTAAGACCGCATTTCACACTCATGAGGGCCACTATGAGTTCTTGGTCATTCCCTTTGGCTTGTGTAATTCTCCCTCTACCTTCCAAATCCTCATGAATCATGTCTTCTGCCCTTTTCTCTGTCATTTTTTCTTTGTTTTCTTTGATGATATTCTCATCTATAGTAAAACTTGGATATCCCATCTTTCTCATGTGGATCAAGTTCTTCATCTACTCTCTCAACACCAACTTTTCCTCAAACAATCTAAATTTTCTTTTGGAGCCTCGGAAGTTGAGTACTTGGGTCATATTGTTGGCAGGTAGGTGTCTAGATGGATCCTAAGAAGAATGAAGCTATGCAAGATTGGCCTCCCCCGAAGACTCTCAAAAGCTTGCATGGTTTTCTAGGATTAGCAAGCTATTATCATAAGTTTGTGAATAATTATGGAAATATTTTGGTCCCTCTCACTACTCTCCTTAAAAATAATTCTTTCACTTGGAATCTCGTAGTTGATCAGGCCTTTCAAGCCTTTTAAGTGACTATGTGCACCAATCCTATTCTAGCACTTCTTGACTTCAAAAATAACTTTTTCCTGGAATGTGATGCTTTCGAGAGAGGAATTGGAGTAGTCCTTATGCAGGATGGTCGGCCTTTGGCCTTTACCAGAAAAAAAAATTCAGAGTGACATTTGTTCCAATAAATCTATGAAAAGGAAATGTTGGCTATTCTTCATGTAGTGGACCTCTGACGCTCTTATCTATTAGGGAAACGTTTCCAAATTAAGATAGATCATCAGAGCCTCAAGTATTTTCTAGAGCAATGTCTTTCTTCCCTAGAGAAACACAAATGGGTGACTAAGCTCTTTGGATATGATTATGAGATCATTTAAAAGAAAGGAAAAATCAATGTGGTTGTTGATGCTCTTTCAAGAAAATATGAAGATGAAGGGTCCCTTTTTCCCTCCTTCATTGTATCCAATTGGCTCCAAGATGTTCCCCAAGAATGGCTACAAGATCCCAAAATTTCACATCTGATCCAACAATTGCAAGTTAATTCTCCAATCTCCCTAGGGTGCTCTTGGCACAATGATGAGCTTCACTAAAAAGGCCATCTGTATTTAAGTAAACAGTCACAACTTAAATCCATGGTGCTTTCTAAGATTCATGCTACATCCACATCTGGGCACCGAGGGTTTACCAAAACCTATGATTGGGTCAAATGTTCTTTTTTCTGGGATGGTATGAAATAGGATGTTCACACTTTTGTGGTGGAATGTGATGTTTTTCAACACAACAAGGGAGAAACAGTCAAAGATCCTAGCACACTACAACCACCTCCAACTCCACTCACTATTTGGAAGGATATCTCTATGGATTTCATTTTTGGCTTACCTAAATTGGGCAATAAGTCAGTCATCATGGTGTTAGTTGATCGTGTTTCCAATTATGCTCATTTTTGTACTCTTCAACAACCATTTACCGCCTCAACTGTGGCTCAAATTTTCATGGATCATGTCTTCAAGCTTCATGGCATGCCTCATTCTATTGTTTTTTATCGAGATCCCACTTTCACAAGTAATTTTTGGCAAGAACTGTTCAAGCTACAGGGAACCCAATTGCATCTCATCACCGCCTATCATCCCTAGACTGATGGTCAAATTGAAGTTGTCAACAAGTGTTTGGAAACATATTTGAGGTGTTTTGCATCTAAAATACAAACTCAGTGGGCTCAATGGTTACAACTAGTTGAATGGTGATACAACACTTATTACCATACAACTACTCACATGACTCCTTTTGAAATAGTATATGGAAAAAATCCACCTTCATTTCTCTCATACATGCCCGGTGTCTCGAAGGTCTCAGAGGTTAACCAACCTCTTATAGTTCATAAGGCTATTCTCTGTACTCTCAAATAAATTTTGGTCATGGATCAAAATCACATGAAGAAACAAGCAGATCAAGGTCGCTCTGAACATCAATTTGTTGAAGGAGACCATGTGTTTCTTAGACTGCAACCTTATAAGCACAATTCACCCAAGGCCGAACATTGTCAAAAACTGGCGCCCAAATTCTATGGTCCTTATATAGTTATCAAGTGTGTGGGATAGGTGGCCCATCGGTTAGCTTTTCCCAATCATTCTAAGATCCATCCTATTTTACATGTCCCCTTCTTAAATAAGGTGATTGGAACTATGTGCCACACACAAACTAGCCTTCCTGAGTTGGATGAAGAAGGCTCCATCTAGTTGTACCCACAAGAAGTCTTGGACCAACGTGAGCATCGTCTTCGTTAGCGCACCATCAAGGAAGTGTTAGTATATTGGAAATATACAACTCCAACAGATGCCACCTGGGAGCCAGCTACCATTCCTCAACAATTTTCTCATCTCAATCTTTGAGGACAAGGCTATTTTTGAAGGGGGAGGGCATGTTAGGGACCTAACCTCCCTAACCCCTCATGTAGGTAGAATAATATATTTTCCATGTAATAAAGGCCAATATTAATAAGGTCTAGTAATGAGGAAGAATAATTCAAAGGTAAGAAGACCTATTAGAAGCTTCCACTTCTAGAATATCTTCCTCTAGATTGTTCTTTTGGTAGATAGATTTAGTATAAATAGGAGTCGAGGGTATGGGAAGTTGTGTCTTAGAGATTATTGTAATAAAGATTTTCTCTATTGGAGGTGTCCCCCTCGAAGAGGCAAGTGAACATTTTCTATCATTAATAAAGGTTCTCTTTCTGGTGTTATTCTGGTATTATTCTGGTATTGTTCTGGATATATCATTATTGTTCTGCCAATTACTTGTTAAATATTTTTTTTCTACATATTATATTACATTTGGAATTTTACAAAACCGATGTGATTTATTCAATGCATGTATTTTTTTTTTATAAAGCATGGCGGTACATTTGAACATTGATGTGTTGGTTGGGCATATGTTTCGAGTTCTCCCCGGTGCGATTGGTTAAAATTGGTTCTATTAGAGTGTAGCTTGGGTAGGTATTTCTTACTCATTAAGGTTGTCTAGTGATGAGGAAGAAGCCCAACTCATGACTAGACAACATTATAATGGTGGGGACCACCTAATTCAAGCTAAGATTATATCATAGCCATTGGATGTATCTCAATACTTGATTAGATACCCACCCTTGGATCAAGATCCTAATGAGAGGATCCTAGGGACAATAATACATGAGGGAAAAGGATAGGGTTACAATTAACCTAGAAAGACTCATTCCCACTTGAACTTAACAAGAGAAGGAAGTCGAACAAGAGAGAAGAGGCACTTCTATAGATCTAGGAATATCGAGGTAGGGTTAGCAGCATCCCAAGAAAGGGAGAGGTCGAGAAGGGCTATGATAGATACCAAGTCATGTCTTACTGTGTTGGATGAGGAGGCAGCTAAGGACATGTACTAATATAATTACCAAGAAGGGTTGAGCTATGACCTAAATTCTGCTAAAGGGGGTCGAGCTACCACCAACAACCATTCTAAGTCAAGGAGGAGAGGTTGAGTAGGGTATGACAGGGACAAAGAGGCCAAGGTGGGGCCACTGCATAAATGCACCAACAAACAAGAAAAATACATAAATCAAGGGAGATGAATTCATATAGTATGGGTTTCGTACAAACTGTACATTCACCCAACAAAGTAAAGGAACAATACCCAGGTCAAAGATTGACATATAAACTATATTCATCAATGTTTTTTTTGTAGAAGAATAGAGAAAATCTGGTTGTGCTGCAGTCCTAGTTTTGTTGTAAGGACACGTTGAGTAATACCAACAAGTGTACGAACCCGTACATGTCATACAGTCCATGTAAACCCAGGCTGGGAAAAATATTTGTATGCACAGGGATATTAAGAATAAAATTTCTCTATTTTTATGTTATATACATAATTTGCATTGTGTTGTGTGGCTGTACCAAATGTTATGAAATTGTTGTAGCTTAAAATCTGATAAATATTTAGATTTATCATCTATATTTATTTATGGTATCATAGAAAGGTTCTAACAACCTGACCATAAATTTTTTTTTTACCCTGTGTTGCAGAGACAAGGGAAGAATTAGATCCAGAGAGAGTTCTTACTCTCTAAGCTAAAGAAGGGACCAAGTAGGGTCGATCTTCTCAAAGAAAGAGGGAATAAGTCAGATATGAAGAAGCTGAGACCAGTAGCAATATGGATACTAACCTTAGATATGAGGAAAAGCTTGATGGTGCCTCTAACTATGTACAATGGAACTACATAGTGAAGAATGCTCTTCAAGAGAGAAAGGTTTGGAATATTGTTGAAAACCTAGTTTCAATTCCCACAAATGCTAAAGAAAAAGAGATATATTATGCTTCAGAAATATGGGCTCAGAGGATCCTTCTAGATGGATTAAAGGACCATATGGTACCAAATATTGGAGAAAATAAAATTGTTCATGAGATGTGGGCACATTTGAAAGGTCTGTTTGAAGCCAAGCATGAGAGCAGAATCATGGCTCTCAAGGAAAGGATCTAGCACAATGTTGGCCCTTGACCAAGTTTTGGGATAATATTGGTCATGTTTGACCGTTTTTGGGACTTCGACATCCTGTCGAAGATGGAGCACCAGACGAAGTGGAGATTGTGGAATCTCGGCCCACTTTTGGGTCCCTTTTTGGGTTTTGGGAATATGAGATGGGAAAGGGATGTTGGCCCGTGGGTTTACCCACGCTTAGGCCACTTTTGTATGTATAAATAAAAGGATAGGCAAGAAAGTAGTAGTAGTTGAATATTGTATCTATGTGATATAGGCTAAGTGCCAAGATGGGATTTGTGTGATAAAAGGTTTTGTGCATTATGTATAGACTTGCAGAGATTAGCGCAAGTCCATGTGTGAAGATATAGAAGACTTTGTGTTGTAAGGAAAGGAAGAAGGATCTAGCGAGCTGTACAGATCTTATGTCCTGTGCGGAGTAAGGGTTTCTAAGGCTCTGTGCTTGTAACTAATTGGCCGATGATAATAAAGAAGAGTTGGTGGGCATAGCCCCAGGGTGGGGGTGAACCATGTAAATATGGTGTTGTCTTCTTTGTGCCTTGTTCTAATGCATTGATGTGATTATATGCTAAGTGCTTTAAGATGAGTAGATAGATCTGATATATATGCTTATGCTCAGTGCTTATGGTGTGTAGAATGTTAGATATGATCCATGTGTATATTCTAAGTGCTTGATTTGTTACATCTGAATGACATGTTCATGCTAAGTTCTTGAATATTCTAGTTCATAGTGAATGTTGTGAAGGTCTGTTATACCAACGAAGTGATTAGTGATTGCATAATAAGGAACCAACAATGCTAAGTGCTATATTAAGAGTTATAATCACAGATCTGTGTCCCATCTAAGGTTCCAGACACTTGAGTCCTGCAACCACCCCTGCCTCTACCTCAGGTGAGACTTCATCTGCTTCGCAGGTGTTGCCAAAAGGGCCAGTAGTTAGGGTATTGTTGGTGCATTTTTGTAAGCATTGAACCTCGAGTCTGCCCCTATGCCAACAAATGGTTCCGTTGTCGGGACTTGAAACTGTGATTGCTGGGAACTGAGGAGAAGAAGCTTTGTGCAAAAAGGTTGACCTGAAAGTCTTTTGTGAAGAACTATGCCCTAGTGCACAGTATTCTACCCGATTTATAAAGATCTGTGCTGAAAGAGAGAGGCCCGATCTGAAAGAGAGAGGCACGATCTAAAAGAAAGAGACCCGATCTGAAAGAATGAGACCCGATCTAAGGAAGAGAGGTCGAATTTGAAGAAAAGAAATGAGATCTGAATGCTTTGTGCTCTAAGAAAGGTAAAAGTGGGAATTCTTGACTAAAAGAAGTAAGGTCTATAAGATCTGTGCTCTGATAAAGGTAAGAATAGTTAAAAGTTTTAGATCTGGAGGCTTTGTGCTCTATAGAAGTAAGATAAGTGAAAATTTTTGTTTCTAAAGTATGGATCTGGGTATGTTTAATAGACTCCATCCTAGTTTGAAAACTAGGGCACTGATAGATGAAAAAAGGCTTGATATGAGTAGATCTGAAAAGAATAGTGATAGATATGTTATACCTATGCATAGAAAGAATGTCTTGACTAACAAATGGATGCAGGATCCTAGAAAGAATTTGTTGCAGGTTAACTCATATGATCCTAGTGCGAAGTACATAAGAAGTTGGGGATCATTTAAAAGAAAGAGAGTAGTGACCCTCTGTTACAGTTGTAGAAGACCTGGACATCTTGCTAAAGAATGCTATGGAAGAAGATCTAGTTGTCTTTGTTGCAAAGCTATAGACCATGTAGTAATGGACTTCCCTAGAATGATCGCTAGGCTTGAAGGAATGAATCTGAATCAGAAAAACCCTAAGGCCGATCCAGAGACTCATATTATGGCAGAGCCCCAGCGAGAATCAGAGAAAGTATCGGTACAAATGAAAGAGACCCTGAACGACCACCGACATGTGAGATTATCAGAGATTTTCAAAGAAAAAGAATGGATTAAAGAAAGAATAGGGGACTTCGACATTGACTGTGTCCTTGATGAAGAGACACAAGTAAATATTATGCCAGAAAGAACTTGGGAAGCTATAGGGAATTCTACTATGATCCCTTCATTAGTAGGAATATGACTATTTAGAGGAAAGTTGATGATGTTATGTGGAAAACTCACTCAGATACCTATGATAGTCAATGGAACTTCGACAAAGGAAGATTTTGAGATTATTAAATTCATTGAAGGCAATGCCCTATTTACCATGTTACTAGGAAAACCTTGGATTGATAGAGATCAAGCTAGAAAGAAGGAAGAAGAAGAAGTATTAGAACATAAGAGACAAGAGTTAAAGGATTTCATGACCCAAAAGATCGCGCAATTGATTGAAGAACAGGAGAACATATCGAAGCTACCTGACACTAGAAGCCTAGATGTTGAAGCTATAAGAACATCAGAAGACATACAGAAAGATGAAATTTCTACCCCAGATAAAGAAGAAGTGATACACCTGAATTCTAGGAGAGAATCTCAGTAGTGCGAAGTACCTACGTCCAAGGAAAATAAGAATCAGAATGGGAAAGAACCACCGAGATGAAGCTCACGGGGAAGAAGGCTAGGAAGCTAAGAAAGAAGAAGGCTAAGATCGAGAAGTTACATCAGGTTCCAGAGGGTACCTTGTAGAAAGAAACATTGCAGAATTGGAGCTTCGTTGAGATATCAGAACAATGACATATGCCACTTCGCCATGGCGAAGCAATATAGCCATTGGAAGTCGGTATATCCGTTCGACTGATGCCCCAAACGGATGGAAAAACATTTATAGCTCACCATTAGACCATTGGACTGCGCCATAACAGACAGAACAAGAGTTAATGAGGCTCATAACCGTTGCAAGTAAACTATTACCAAGATTGCCTATTTATCTCGCCGTGCCATGCACGAAGAACACTTTTTCCAACTGAGAATTTGAAGCCCGCTGATTAGAAATTGCATACAGTGCTCTTTGTGCTCTTGTTGTTCAATCTAGTGCAGTGTCTAATGCTGTCGTGACCCCGATTATTTTATCCCAAGCACGTATGTACGACGAGTACAACTACTGAAGAATCAGTAACAGAAGTTCTCCTCGAGTTAAGGAGTGAGAGAATCATTTCAAAGCAAAGGTTATCCACAGGAGTACAAGCATCATCCACAAGAGGACTGATGGCCTCTCCATCCACTGCTCAAGATGGACCATCCCAGTAGGTAGACAAGAAGTGAACTAAGCACAAAGACGACCTCGCCAACGCCAAGCTGATTCTGAGCATCCTGCCTGCCTATCTACCCCCTCTGAGTGGTGTCATAAATCGTGACAATGTACCCCAAGAGTTTGAATATACTCTGATCATTGCGTACCTTTAGAAAGGGGTGTGCACAGTTCATGCCAACCAGGATAATCTCGCAGCATTGAAGTTTAGCTATTTCAACCTCAGTGACATGAAAGTTTACATCATGCTCGCCCCGCATAAGTACTTGACCAGAACCAAAGGCAAGAATTCAAAGATTATCCCGCAGTGATGGACCCAGAACCTTGCGCAGTCCACACTGCTCAATCTGATGAAGATCTCGCACTTTAGCAGACACTAGGAAGTGAATGCATGCGTTAAATTGTTGTTGTCTTGCTACCACGGAGGTTACTTATGGTTGAACCGTTGCATCACTGTGGATCCGACCTTGATCAATTGGATCACAGGGCTTAGTATGCAGGGCTCTGAACCATAGGATTTTTACCCTAGAAATACCTTAGACCGAGCATTAGCACAAAGGATCAAAGAGACTTATGGAGATGTAGATAAGGGTACGCGAGGTTACAAGGTAGCCTCTATCCAGAGTTGCACAGTGTGCCTTGCATGTTAGTTGATCGCAGGAAAGCTAGTTTACAAGAACTGGCCCGCCCAAGTGACTGGATTCGTAGTCGACCTCACAGGGAAGTGCGCGGAGGGACTATAGATGAACTGGGTGTAGTACCTTGTAAACCAGCTAAATCTTGATTGCAGGGAGGCACAAGACCAAGGGTATGAGCTCCACTTCAGTTGGCTTCTCATATTGATAGCTTTCATCGCATGGGAGATGCCAGAAGGTGCGACCTTCCTGGACATCGAGCCCTTTGAACCTTTGGTTGCGAAGTTCAGTACCTTGTGGTACTTGAGAAATATGAACAAGCAATGGAAATCCAATGTCATCTTCCACACTTACTACAATCAATTGAAGATCACCATCCAGTCTACACCGCACATCACTCTGAACACCCTCTACAGGTTTCGGCCCCTTATGAAGTTTAGTGCAGACAGAAACTTTATCTATATCACAGCGCACACTGAAAAGAACAAGAAACAGTTACAATCCTACTATAAATTAACAGAAGGATATCTAGAGAATATCACCAAGGAGTGGTCGGCAGACCTCCTCATTTCAGCAGACCCCATGGAGATTTCTGATATAGGCAGTCCAGAACATGTGCATGATACTCTTGGACCAAGCAATACCAAGAAATATGAAGAAGCTCAAGATGTCAACAGTACCTCTGCGAAGACCACTTCGATCTAACTTGAGCAGGGAGGTGATGGTGGAGAGCTAGGTGGCACAGAAGTCGAGCAAAATAAAGGTGAAGTTACACTTCCTAGAGAGGAGGAGGATCCCTCCAAGAAACATAAGGTTACCCCACCAAAGCCTTCATCCTGGAAGAAAGTTAAAGCAACCAAAACCAAGTTCAAGATTTTCCTCACCCCGGATGACTTCGACTTCATCGTTGTTGCACTGAACGATGCTTCGCTAGAGATAGCAGAAAAACAATAGGCCAAGCAGGAGGAGTTGTTCAGTCGTATCAAGGACGAGTTTCAAGGAGTACAACAAGCAATACAGTCTAGCCGCGCAGTTTCCACTGCGTCCCTACCATCAGGAACACCAGAGTTAGGTGATGAGCCAACCCAACTACACCGGATTGCTGACACAATCGAAGCTCGCCTTCAACGAGCTCAAGAAGAGACAGTGCAAGCCACCCAAGCTTTAGCGCAAGTACAGAAAGATCTTGAGGACCAAAGAAGTACTACAAAAAAGGAAAAGCTCACTCTACAAGAACAATGGGATGAAGAGAAAGCAACGCTATAGAAAAACAAAGAACAATTGCTCACAGAGAAACTCAAAGTAAAGGAAAGGGTTCACAGCGCACTTCGCTCTGTGACAATCATAGAAATGAAAACTGAGGAATGAGTCCCATAGCAGGTGGTGCAACTTGAAGAATTAATCCAGCAGCTCCAACAGCGCATTGTAGATCTGGAACTTCGTACTGTACCTGAGACCCCTCAAGAAATAAGAGACCTAAGGGAGGCATCTTCCTGCAATGCAGTTGCAGGTTAAAATCCCTTGCCTTGGAATGCAAGAAGCTGAGCTCCAAGAGTGCTTAGATGTATGAAAACCTCATGGAGAATCTAGAGTTACAGGCATTGGAGTCACAGCTCCAAGAAGAAAAGAAGCATGCAAATACGCTACAGGTGCAGCTGAAGGCCTTAACACCAGCTGAAAGAATGAAGAGGTTTCAAGAACAATGCATGGCCCAGCAACAGATCCACATGATTCAAAGTAAAGTGATGGAAGTCTCTCAATGACTTCAACCAGTGCAAGAGAAGGCATGCCAACTTTTCACAAAAGTTGAAAGCCAAGGAGTCGAGCTAGAATAGGTCGTCATCACATCAGAACATCACCTAGAAGAGCCAGTGAACGACGCAGTGATCTAGGAGTTCACTAAGCAAGAGGTCATAGCACTGCAGTAGGTCGAAGCAGCTTGAGCCAAGCTCGAGGCATTTGAGGCAGAATTTCTCAAACCAGAGTGACTCGGGACGAGTCACAGGTGAGTGTTGGGGGCCTGTTAGCCCTTGACTAAGTTTTGGTATAATCTTGGTCATGTTTGACCATTTTTGGGACTTCGAAAGCCTGTCGAAGATGGAGCGCCAGATGAAGCGGAGATTGCAGAATCTTTTGGGATGTTGGCTCGTGGGTTTACCTATGCTTAGGCCGCTTTTGTATGTATAAATAGAAGGATAGGCAAGAAAGTAGTAGTAGTCAAATATTGTATCTATGTGATATAGGCTAAGTGCCAAGATGGGATCTGTGTGATCAAAGGTTTTGTGCATTCTGTATAGACTTGCAGAGCTTAGCGCAAGTCCCTATGTGAAGATATAGAATTCTTTGTGTTGTAAGGCAAGGAAGAAGGATCTAGCGAGCTGCGTAGATCTTCTGTCCTATGCGAAGTAAGGGTTTCTATGGCTCTGTGCTTATAACTGATTGTCCGACGATAATAAAGAAGAGTTGGTGGACATAGCCCCAGGGTGGGGGTGAACCACGTAAATACGGTGTTGTCTGCTTTGTGCCTTGTTCTGATGCATTGATGTGATTATATGCTAAGTTCTTTAAGATGAGTAGATAGATCTGATATATATGCTTATGCTCAGTTCTTATGGTGTGTATAATGTTAGATATGAACCATGTGTATATGATAAGTGCTTGATCTGTTAGATCTAAATGACATGTTGATGCTAAGTGATTGATTATTCTAGTTCATAGTGAATGTTGCGAAGCTCTTTTATACCAGCGAAGTGATTAGTGATTGCATAATAAGGAACCAACAGTTCTAAGTGCTATATTAAGAGTTATAATCACAAATTTGTGTCCCAGCTAAGGTTCCAGACACTTGAGTCCTACAACCACCCCTGCCTCTACCTTGGGTGAGACTTCATCTGCTTCGTAGGTGTTGCCGAAAGGGCTGGTAGTTAGGGTTTTGTTGGTGCACTATTGTAAGAGTTGAACCCCGGGTTTTCCCCTGTGCCGACACACACCAAAATGTCCAATGGATAAACTGTGACAGTCTATATAACCAAAGTAAATCTTCTCTTAGATGAGTTCCTTGCATTTGGGGTAAAACTATCCCTAGCTGAAACAACTTTTCCTACCTTGAGAGGCTTTCCGAAGGAGTGGGACCCCTTCATCTCAGGGGTAGTGGCCAGAGAGAAACCTCCATATTGGGACATGTTATGGAATGATTGTTTTCAATAAGAGATAAGGAGAAGCATAGATGTGGATTGTTGTTCCTGAGTCTGTACCTAAGGCTTAAAGGTACAGTGTCAAGGCATCCGAAAGTGGTTAAAAGGTGGAGAAGGTAGGAACGTAAAACCTTCAGGGAAGGAAACTAAGGAAGATTTCTTCGTTGGCGTTGTCTGGCTTCTAACTGTTCCTGGATATTTATATCTCGCTCAATGGCTGCCCATGATTGTTCAAGTTCGGCCCGGTTAGTTGCTATTTTAAGGATAGTGTTGAAGATGTTTAAGGCAATGTGTGTTTGGTCCAATAACCTGGGTTCGATGTTAGGTTGAGTCT
>SNQJ01S0126324.1:8388-26354 GCA_010110895.2 Picea sitchensis
ACTCATAGATATATGGGTAAGTCTTCCACATAGGGTTATCAACTTTCCTCTAAATAATCCTATTCCTCCCAATGAAGGAACCATAGTAGGTTTTCCCAAAATTTCCCAAGTTCTTTCTGTCATGATATTCACATGTGTTTCCTCATCCAACACACAGTCTATGTTGAAGTCTCCTATTCTTGTTTCTATGCACTCCTTTTTCTTTAAGATCTCTGATAAGTTGATATCTTTGTGATCATTCAGGGTTTCTTTCATCTGTAGTAATACAGTCTCTAATTCTTTCTGGGGTTCTATCATATCCTTAGTTTCTTTCCCTGTCTCATGGTTTTCTTGTCTCGTATTCACATTTTCAACTTTAGCAATCATTCTAGGGCAATCCAAAACTTCATGGTCCATAGCTTTACAACAAAGGCAACTAGGACCTCTACCAGGGAATTCTTCAACAAGATGTCCTAGTCTTCTGCAACTATAACAAAGGGTCAATCCTCTCTTTCTTTTAAATGACCCCCAACCTTTCCTGTACTGTGCACTGGGATCACAATAACTAACCTACAAAAAATTCTTTCTAGGATCCCGCATCCATTTTTTATTCCAAACATTCTTTCAATACATAGGAATAACATATATTTCACTATTCTTATCAGATCTACTCATATCAATTCTTATTTCTTCTAGCTGTGCCCTAGTTTTCAGACTAGGACAAAATATATTAGACATGCCTAGATCCATTCTTTCGAAACAAAAATTTTCACTTATCTTACCTTTCTCAAAGCACAAAGCTTTAATATCTTTCCTTTTTTCTTCAGATCTGATTCCTTTCTTAGCACAGAGCTTCACAACCAAGTAGAATACTGGCACTAAAGAAATAGATCTACACATAGATCTTTATTTTCTTCAGTTCCCAGTAATCACAGATTCACGTTTCGACAACAGAACCATTTATTGGAACAGGGGCAGACCTGGGGTTCAATGCTTCAACAATGCACCAAAAAAACCCTAACTACCGATCCTTTAGGCAACACCTGCGAAGTAGATGAAGTCTCACCCGAGGTAGAGGCAAGGGTGGTTGCAAGACTCAAGTGTCTGCAACCTAGATGGGACACAAATATGTGATTACAACACTTAACAGAGCACTTAGCAGCTAACATTCATTAATATTCACTTTGTAGGGGAAACCCCTAATTATAGAACAACACAACATTCTCAAGATCTAATACATCCAAGCACTTAACATATAGAAGTAGATCAGATCTAGCATTCATTCCCATTACTAAGCACTAAGATATTATTATATCGGGTGCATCTAACATATATCACTACACTAAGCATAAATCACATCAATAACATAACAACTATAATGCACAAAGCAAACACAACATAGGATATACATGGTTCACCCCAGTGTGGGGCTACGCCCACCAACTCTTCTCTTCTTTATTGTCTTCTATCAATATTCTACAATCACAGAGCCACAAGAACCCACTCCACATAGGACAGGATATCTATGTGCACCTCGCCATACCCTCCTTCCCCGAGCTAAGTTACAACACCAAGCCTCTTTGCAGTCACTTGCACTTAGATCTGCAAGTTCTCATGTACACAGTATGCACAAAGCTAATTCAATCACATAGATCCAACTACTTACATCACTTGCACTTAGCACAATATATCACTTAGAAACTCCTCCCCCTTACTTACATCACCTAGCTTCATATTTATACAATACAAAAGGGGCCAAGGCATGGGTAAACCCATGGGACGACATCCCATACCTGTTACATAAACCATAAACCCAAAAATCCCTAAAAAGGGGGAAAGATCTGACGATCTCCACCTTCGACCAGCCTATTGAAGTCCCAAAATTGGTCAAACATGACCAAGGTTCTCCAAAACTTGGTCAAGAGCCAACATATAGATAAGATATGCTAATTTAGAGAGGAAAACATTCTTTTAGTGGTGTTCAATGGATGCAATTTGGAGATGGGAATATTAGCAAGAGGCAAAGGAATTCTTTCTGGTGATCTACATTTCATTTGCATGTATTTACATCCTATATTTTCCATACATTGTGTTGTACCAGGTCAAGTTATTTTCACCTGGAACTTTAATTTGGGACCTGACCTGCAAAACCCAATGGCCTTTCTTTTATTTAAATTTCATTCTTTAATATAAAATCATTTTTATACACTTGCATCTAATACAATACTTCAAGGTGCCACTGTGGGTTCCTATAATGAGTAAAGGTAAGTTGAAATTATAGAAATTATAGCTAAACTAGTCATGTCTAGGAATAAAATAAACAGAGAACACTATAAATCAAATAATTTTTCAATAAATATTAATCCCTAAATTCTTGGGGTCACATACACTCATTAAATTATCCAACCTCTTCAAAAACTCCTATGTCTATTCAATGGGACTAGCAATTTGAATTTTGAATCTCTAGCATGATTATGTAATTTGTGTGATGTGTTCTCGCTTGGTTATTTCTTTTATAAAATATTTTCTTTAAAAACCACACCTCTTGAAGTGAAATATTGTTCTTTACAGTAATCATTCTAAATAGGAATTTAGATCGAATGGCTCACATCAACATACGATGCCCAAATTATTGGATGGAAGCCATGAGGTGGGACTTTGACCAACCTATGAACCCAAGCATGCACTGGAAATGAGTATGTCTATTATATTTCATTTTATTGGCACCCCACCATTTAGTGTTGGGAATGCACTCTATTGTATAGATCACATATCACTCCAACTTGGTGCATTATCGAGTAGTTGAACAAATGCTCAATATATTTCATTGTGAAAGTGTGATGTTCCAAATAGAAATATTTAGAGAAAAAATTGCAGATGTTACTCAAGTATATTGTATAAAGAAATATAATTGCAAACACAATGGACAATATGAACTAGAATATTATACCTTTATTTATAGGGAAGCAATGTTCACTTGTCTCTTCAAGGGGGAAACCTCCAATAGAGGAGAGATCAAATTACAAATGATTTACATGACATATTTTACAATGCTTCTACATATTTATATAGTAATTTATATCCCCTAAGAACATTCTAGAGAAGGAGGTTTCTAATAGGTGGAACCTTCTAGTAAGCCTTCTTACAATATTTGTGTTCACACTGCTACATAGGCCTTATTTACTAGTGATTTCCTCCATATGTAGCATTACATATTAACCTATATACTTAGGGATTTAGGGAGGTTAATACCCTAACATACCCTCTCATTTAAAAAGTATCCTTGTCCTTAAGGTTGAAGATGTGAAAAGTGTTTCAGAATGGTTGTTGGTTCCCATGTGGCATTTTCTAGCTATGTATCAATCCATTGTATTGAAACTTCCTAGATCATGCACTGGAGGATTTGATGCTCTCATTTGTCAATGATGTCCTCTAGCTATAACCAAATGGAACCTTTTTCATCCAATTCAGGAAAACTAGTTTGAACATGGAAATTATATCCAACCAATTTGTTTAAGAAAGAGACATGAAAGACTGGATAGATATTAGAGTGGCTTGGAAGTGATAATTTGTAAGCCACTAGCCCAATACACTTGAGGATTTGATAGGGGCCATAAAAATTTGGAGCAAGTTTCCGATGGTGGTCTTCTTTGAGGGAGTTCCGCTTATATAGCTATATATGAAGGAATACCTAATCACCTTCTTCAAAATGGCATTCAAAGCGATGTTTATAAGCCTATTTCGTCATCTAATTTTGAGCCATGAACAAAGTATTGTTGAGAGTATAGAGAATCTCATCCCTAGCTGTAATGATTTTTTCAACCTCTTATACCTTGGAGACACCTGGTAGGTAAGATAATACTAATGGGGGATTTTGGCCATAGATCACCTCAAAGGGGGTCATGCAAGTGACACCATGATAAGTTGTATTATACCACTATTCCACTCAGGGTAACCAATGAACCCATTGAGACTATTTTTTCAAAGTAAGGCAATTGAAATATGCTTCCAAACACTTGTTGACAACATTAGTCTGACCATTAGTTTGGGGGTGGTAATAAATGATAATATGTAATTGGCCACCTTGGTGCTTGAAAAATTCTTTCCAGAAGTTACTAGTGAAAGTGGGATCACGGTCCATGACAATATATTTTGGCATACCATGTGTTATAGCAAGTTTTACCTCACCCCATGCAACTTGCTTAGAAGGCATTTCCATTTCCCTATGCAGACTTGAAGTCCCTTGTTGTACCTTCTAGAGCCAAACAGTCATATTTTTCCACATATACGCACCCTCCCAGTTGGACAACATGCGTATACAAAATTTGCACCACTACATCTCACGTACATTGATTTTGGTGCTCAAAATTAAAAATTGTGTCATGTTTCCATGTCACGTCATGAGATCCATGATCCTTAACCTTCCATATACTGGAAATGTTTCGAATCGACCCTTCAGTTCCATTTGAAGGTTATAAATTAGCTATATCTAAGACATGGAAGAGGAGAGAATTCAACTTTTGAGAGAAAAGATTCTCTGTAGAAATTTCACTTCACATTGAGTCTGCATCCCTTTATCCTTGAAATTCTGAACACATTGTTCAGCCCCAATCTCTTCCCTCTTTTATGGAGAACCTCATTGTCTCTTTTATATGATATTTCCTTTAGTGGAGGATTGCAGTGGTGGAGGCCCAGCTAGAAGGGACTTACTTTCTCCTCGATCTTAATGGGCATTGATCCATGGCTTAGCACCCGATTGGTCCATGATATCTATTTAAAGATAATGGAGGGTGATTTGTCGATGATCGATTGTGAGAAAATCTCTTGTAGAATCTCTTTGTAATATTTTTCTTTTGCGTCAATAAACTGCTTCAAGTGGCCGCATTGGTTGGGGACATGGAAATTTCCCCGTAGGGGTTTTACCACGTCAAAAAATCGGTGTGTTGATCTTTAATCTGGTTGTGTGAGTGGTTACTGAATTTGTTCGTCCTCTATTAGAATACATCTGTTGTCGAACAATAGGTGTAGATGAAAGTTATATACTCGACAAGTTCATTATGTACCACATGGAATTTATGAAAACATGGATTGATTTGTATGATAAAAAGAAAGAAGAAGTGTTAGAAGCAAGGAGACAGTTTAGGAGATCCAACCCAAGGAATACTTCACTTGCCACTGATTTTCTTGGGGAATGGGGAAAATATTCCACACTAGAATGGGTTACTGAAAAAATTCAAAATCAAATAGAAGATGCAGGTATACATTCAAACATAACAGAAGATGAAATCAACATGTGTAGAGGATGTGAAAGAAAGGTACATTTGGAATTTTACAAAATATTGTTTCCTTACAATTTTGACACTACTAATTATTTTAATATTCGTCATTATATTTGTTTTCACTGAAATAAATGGTCTTTCATAGGTGAGGAAATATCCTGCAATGTGGGCATATGGATGGAATTATCATGTAGAAAGTATATATGTAAAGACACAGTCCTTTGATTGTGGAATCATGGTTGATTTCAAGCAATCCAGCTGAGAAATATTAAAAGATAAGAATATTATTGAAGGGAATCTACAATATGTTGGGAAAATCCAATAAATTATTGAGTTGGATTACCTCTCTTTTAGATGTTGTATTTTTAAGTGTATATGGTATGACGCATTTGAGAGGACATGAAGACATGATACCCATAGTGGATTGTTTTCTATAGATTTATCGAGGTTCCTACTGGAGGATATGGAGCCTTATGTTCTACCAATTCATTATGAGTAGTTATTTCTTTAACTCAAATAATAAGCGATAATGATTATTAATCTATTAAGTCATAGTTTATTGCGATAATATATATTTGTTTATTAATTAATAAAATTGTTATAACATACGTCTAATATATGTATGTTGTTCATGTGCAATTTTTTTTCTATGGATATATTTTGGACTCGAAATGGATATTTGTCATACATTATGATCCAAGATTAAGGCATGTATTTGACGATGCATTAGTGGATACTGAGAAAAACAATGATGACCAACAAAATGAGAGAGAGAGATTAGAGAACATTGAATAAATTGACATCCATGATGATGTTGAAGATGGTTATGTTTAGACACAAAAAGACAAAAATCCAGAGTTAAATGATGTTATGGAAGACAACAATATGGATGGTATAAAAAATAATGATCCAAATACATCTGGTAACAATATAGATAGTCTACAGTGAAATTTCAATGATGATGAAGATGATGTAGGTCAAGATGAGGATGATGATAATATTAAATACTTGAAATAACATATGAACATTGAAAATGATACACTAGATGACATTGTTGTAGACAATAATCTTAATGACCACGACTTCTAAATTTTCATAATTATTTGTGATCCATGTTTTAAAAATGTTGTTTCTTATGTCCCAAACTTTGAAATGCTTCAGTATTATTTCTGTCGATACAAATTGCCTATTGCTTGATATCATTAAAGTGCTCAATATTTGCTATGAGTTGTTGGCAAAAACAATTAGGATTACTTGGATAAGAGTTAGCATGGTTAGTGTTCATTTATTGGTTGATAATGGTTTACAGGTGTTGTTAGGTTATTGGTTAGACTCAGACTAAACTAGGATGAAGAACCTATTCAATAACAATACATTAAATATGCAATTGTTAAAAAATATAATTGCATATATCTTATATGTAAAAAAATGTAAATCCAAACCATTAAGCTAAATGTATCTAAAGTGTGTTCATTAATTTATATTTTAAAACAAATTCAAATATTTCACTAAGCCTAAGACTAAGACCTTAACCTTTATACCATCTAACCCCTAACCCCTAACCCCTTGAAACATGGACGATCTCGAAGATAATCTGGGGACATTAGAAATCCTTGAGTTTTGAAACCCTCCCATACCATCAGGGCATGTGTCTAGTATAACCATGTCAAATTTCGATGCATACATGCACAATTTGGAGAAATTTCAACATTGGCCTCATTCACTACTAACCATGGAGGGTTGATGGTTGTCATTAATCCCTTCACCCGATATAATCCCTAACCCATTAACCTTTAAACCACTTTCATGTTGGAACCTATAAAATTCTTTTGGTATGTATCAACTTAATAGAATAATGGTTTAATCATCTTGAATAATGCCACAAGAAAAAGACAAATACATGGAATTTGGCATCTTCATTAGGTTTTGTTGTAAATATGGGTATGTCAGGTTTTATATTTGTTGGCATGGATGGAAAAATTGGGTCATGAACAATATGGTGATGATGAAAATGAAAACGACAACCATGATGATGGTGATGATGAAGAGAATGATGTCCTTGAGTCTTAAAACCCTCTCATATTGTCAAGGCATGTGCCTAGTCTCAACATGTAAAATTTCAACGCATATAGTCACATTTTGAAGAAATTTCAAAATTGGCCCATTTCACTGCTCACTGTGCAAGGTTGGTGGATGACATTGGTGATGGGCATGTTGGAAGTTCCAAGACATTTCAAGAGAGTTTCGACAAAGATTCTATAGAAGGTAATGACGAATGATGACAATGAGATATACAAGCATGATGAACATTGATGAAAACGTGGACGATCTCAAATATTATGTGGGGACATCAGACATACTTGAGTCTTAAAACCTTCCTATACCATCAAGGCATGTCTACTCTAACCATGTCAAATATTAATGCATACAATCACATTTCGAAGAAATTTCAGCATTATCCCCATTCACAGCTCACTGTGTGAGGCCAGTGGATGAAATTCGTGAAGGGCATGTTGTAAGTTCCAAGACATTTCAAGAGAGTTCTGACAAAGATTCTATAGAAGCGAATGACGAAAGATGACAATGAGATCGATGTGCATGATTAACATTGATGCAAACATGGATGATCTGAAATGTTATGTACTGGGGATGTCATACATACTTGAGTCTTGAAACCCTCCCATACCGTCAAGTCATTGGTCTAGTATAACCAAGTAAAATTTAAACACATACAGGAACAAATTGAATAAATTTCAATGTTGGCCCCATTCACTACTCACTATGTAGGGTCGGTGGAAGACATTTGTGATGGGTGTATTGGAAGTTCCATGACATTTCAAGAGAGTTCTGACAAAGTTTCTACAAATGGAAATGACGAATGATTATAATGATACGTCCATGATGAACGTTGATTCAAATGTACTGGATGATCTCAAAGATTATTTGGGGACATCAGACATCCTTGAGTCTTGAAATCCTCCCATATTGGCAAGGAATGTGTCTTGTCTAACCACATCAAATTTTTATATATGTAGGCACAATTTGAAGAAATTTCAACATTGGCCCCATTCACTGCTCACTATGTGGGGTTGGTGGATGACATTTGTGATGGGTGTATTGGAAGTTCCATGACATTTCAAGAGAGTTTCAACAAATATTATACAAATGGAAATGACGAATGATGACAATTATATGTCCATGATGAATGTTGATGCAAGCGTGGATGATCTCAAAGATCATGTGGGGACATTAGACATCCTTGAGTCTTGAAACCCTCCCATAATGTCAAGGAATGTGTCTAGTCTAAATACATAAAATTTTGATGCATGCAGGAACAGTTTGAATAAATTTCAACGTTGGCCCCATTCACTGCTCATTGTGCGGGGTTGGTGGATGACATTTGTGATGGGTGTATTGGAAGTTCCATGACATTTCAAGAGAGTTCTGACAAAGATTCTATAGATGGAAATGACTATTCATGACAGTGTGACATGCATGATGAACATTTATGTAAACCTGGATTATCTCAAAGATTATGTGGGGACATAAGACATCCTTGAGTCTTGAAACCCCCCATACCATCAAGGCTTATGCCTAGTCTAACCATGTAAAATTTCAATGCATACACGCACTGTTTGAATAAATTTCAACGTTCGACCCATTCACTTCTCACTATGCAGGGTAGGTGCAATATGACAATTGTGATGGGTTTAATGGAAGTGACATGACATTTCAAGAGAGTTTTAACAAATATTCTATAGATGGAAATGACAAATGATGACAATGAGACATCGGCTATAAATGTTGATGCAAACATGGAAGATCTCAAATATTATGTGGGGACATCAGACATCCTTAAGTCTTGAAAGAATCCCATGCCATCAAGGCATCTGTCTAGTCTAACCATGTCAAATTTCGATGCATACAAGCACATATTGAAGAAATTTCGACGCATACATGCACATATTGAAGAAATTTCAACGTTGGACCCATTCACTCCTCACTTTACGAGGTTGGTGGAAGACATTTGTGATGGGTGTATTGGAAGTTCCATGACATTTCAAGAGAGTTCCAATAAATATTCTATAGAAGGGAATGAAGAATGATGACAATGAGACGTGCATGATGAACGCTGATGTAAACATGGAAAATCTCAAAGATTATGTGGGGACATAATACATCCTTGAGTCTTGAAACCATCCCATACCATCAAGGTATGTGGCTAGTCTAACCATGTCATATTTTGACGCATACGAGCACATATTGAAGAAATTTCAACGTTTTCCCCATTCACTTCTCACTATGCGGGGTCAGTGGATGACATTTGTGATGGGTGTATTGGAAATTCCATGACATTTCAAGAGATTTCCAACAAAGATTCTACAAATGGAAATGATGAATGATGAAAATGAGATGTCCATTATGAACATTGATGAAAACATGGACAATCTCAAAGATTATGTGGGGACTTCAAACATCCTTGAGTCTTGAAACCCTCTCATACCATCAAGGCATGTGTCTAGTCCAACCATGTCAAATTTCGATGCATACAAGAACAAATTGAAGAAATTTCAACATTGGCTTCATTCACTGATCATAGTGCGGGGTCAGTGGAAGAAATTTGTGATGGGTGTATTAGAAGTTCCATGACATTTCAAGAGAGTTCCGACAAATATTCTACATATGGAAATGACGAATGATGAGAATGAGATGTGGAGGATCTCAAAGATTATGTGTGCGGTCTATTACACATCAAAATTCCTCACTTCGATAATGCCACATTCTCATTGTCGTAAGTGTTGTAAGTGTCTCACTTTTTTCGCAAGTGTCGTAAGTATCACATTCTCATTCCATAAGTGTTGCATCGTGAACGACACCATGAAAACACTTGATAAAACCCCTAAAACATGTTAGAATAAGAAACCCCATCATCTGACAGTCGGAACAAATGTTTTTCTATGAGAATTACTCATCTTGGAAACTTTTGGGAAAATCGACGCTCCCCTACTCATATATCGAGAGAGCTAGTGCTCCTTTTCCATCTCACAAGGAGCGTTGTAGCACTTTGTTTCCCATTTTAATTGGTTGAGTAAATCTTGTAAGAAATCCCATTTTATTCTAAAGACAACCATGGATGGATCTAGTTGGTTTGGCTCGAATCTAACCCCTAGGTTGCATCTAAGAGAGATATCACAACTATTGGATCCAAATCCTCAACTAATTCCAAATATACCCGAGGTGGTTGAGCCTCTCAAATCATATAAATGGAGGCATTCTCATGGTGAAAAGGAGGAAAAAATAGTAAAGCATTGTTATTTTGATTGTGGATATTTCGAGCAAGGGTTGGACAAGGAGGACTTGGAGAGGCTACTATGACATCATCTAAAGATTGTAAGTTTCCTTTTGAAGTGATCTGAATACGAGAAGACTTGTATCTTTTAAAAATTTGCAAGTGTAAATTATTTGTTCTTGGGTAATAGGATCAATTTGCAAACACATAATTAGAGATTTTTCACACTTAAGATGTACATTGTTATCACTTATTCTTCCAAGGGGCTGTTTTCCCTTAGGAGTTGGCCATTGGGTGACCAAATGTGAAAGAAGGGGGGTTAAATGACCCTCAATTGTGTTTTATCCAAGGTCAAGGCATGCCCTCTTCTGGTCGGTAAATTCCAATCAAGCGCAGGCTCAGTCTCAGTTGTCCAATCCAGCAGGATGCATGACACCTAATCCGAACCATGGAGGAAGTTATTTCGGGAAGTTGAAGTGAGAAATGTCGATGGCCCGAGGTCCCGAAATGCCGATATTCATCCTAGTCGTTGATCCTGGGAAGGACATGTGGTGCACGATTAGCCATTTTGTGGTTTCGCGAGGTGGAGTGGTCAAAGAGAAGAGTCTTTAGAACTCAAAAAATGAGAAATAGAAAAAATACCTCAGTCATTGATCAAAGGAGAGAGTTGGACCGTTGGATCAGATTTTCGCGATTTCGCGAGTCGGAAAAGTATGAGGGAAGAGTCTTGAAGACTCGTGAAATGAGAAATCACGAAACACCTGGGAATTAGGCCCTCGGTCATAGCCCTGGGGCATATGGAAAGTGGGGCCAAAAGAAACTAAGAGCCCATTCAAGAAACAAGAGCCTAAATGTTTTTGAGGAAATGATCGTGGCCATCAGATTCAAAGTACGTTCGACCATTGATCCAGATGGGTCGTTTCACGATTTCAGACATTGGAACATTGGGATTCAAGTGGAGTGAAATCTCCCAAAATGAGAAATCCCAAAATTTCACATGGGAGCCCTAGGTCAGGGCCCGTGGTCAAGTGGGACAAAGGAAAGGGAGTTGCGCAAAAGATTTGATCACTCGATTTGGTTACAGAGAAATATCTGCATGACCTCAGGGCACCAGAATTGACTCGAAAGAGTCGTGATCTTGCTTGGATCATTCATGGGTGTCGGGCCTCGTCCCAATCCCAATAAAAGTAGTTTATGGAAATGGGGAAGGTGTTTGAAACCTCGTTTCACCACATAAATGGAAATCATGGAAAATCTAGTCATGGAGGGTAGACTGTCAGTCGAAAGTTCCCCTGTCATGTATTTTCGCATGAAGCCCATACCAATCTGATCTTGCGTCTAAAAGAATAATGCAAGTGCAGCCTAACAAAAGAATATGCAGATACCAAGCCTTGAATACAACGACTAGAACACGCTTCTATATGGGAGCAAGTTTCTTTGAGTATATATACTCAGTTTTTATATTTTGTAAGGGTCGATGGTAGAGAAAAGCTCCTGGTTTGTAAAGTTTTAATGAACACCCTAGTTCTTTGGTTATGCCTGGTAGTCTGAGATTTCTTATTTAAATGATAGTCATCTTTATTACTCCCTCTTTTTTCCTTTGTTACTGAAAGAGTTGATGGTTGATTGATTCACTTGAATTATTGTGATTGCATTATGATGAAAGTTTGATTATAGTGTTGTTATAATTTCTTTCAATTCCTTTGAGATTTGAACTCAGGAAGGCCTTGTGTTTAAGTTTTTCTTTCTTAGGCTGCTGGAAAGCCTGATTTTCACGATAGACCTCTACATTCTTCGATGAAGTCTTCCTCCTACTCACAACTATACTACAACCTAATGACTAAAGTTAAACCATACCTCACCTTCTTGTGCATATCATTCAAATTTTCTGAGTTAAGACGCTATTTTCTTGAGATTGTGCCCATTTGACCCTTTCATAACCAACCCGTGACACATAATTATGATGGGTATTGGTCTTACCTTTGCAGCAATCCAGAGGTGACTTTTGGTGCTAACATTTCTGGTGCCATTGTCGGGGACGAAAGTGAAGAAATTGTCCCTGGGTAGAACGACAACGAACTTCTTATTTTGAAGGTGCATCAGAAATCAAAACCTTTGAAGATTGTGCTTGCACCTGGTGACTCCATTGAGGCAACTCCACTATCTCAGCTCCACTATTTCATTGTGGATCTTTCTGGATACACCTGGTATCCCTTGGGAGAACACAACGATCATATTTGGTCTTTGATGGTGAAAAATGGCCATACACATTCCTACTTCATATCATTCACTTGGCGACTCCATGGGTAAAGGATCAACTGGTGAATCCACTGGTTCGAAATGGACAAAATACTGGCTCATAGGTTTTCTCCTTTTATTTTTTTTGTTGTTCCTGGTTTTCCTAATGTTGTCCCTTCTATGGATGAATGGGGTGATTATTTTCCCATATTTAGAGAGCGTAAGGAGGACAACCCTGCTCGGCATCTACATGAGTTTCATGAAATCATGCATCAGNCGAAATGGACAAAATACTGGCTCATAGGTTTTCTCCTTTTATTTTTTTTGTTGTTCCTGGTTTTCCTAATGTTGTCCCTTTTGTGGATGAATGGGGTGATTATTTTCCCATATTTAGAGAGCGTAAGGAGGACAACCCTGCTCGGCATCTACATGAGTTTCATGAAATCATGCATCAGTGGGAGATACATCATGAGGATGTTTTAATGAATATGTTCATGTTCTCATTGGATAGGGATGCCCGTGAGTGGTATCGATCATTTCCCCCTGCAAGCACCGCCTCCATAGAATAGTTTCATGCAGCCTTTAATAAGCATTGTGAAAGGTATTATTCCTTTGAGTTAATTTGTCATAATTGTTGTCAGGATTGTGAAGGCCATGATCAATATATGGCTACGTCTAATGAAGGCTGTGAGGATGAGGACCATGAGGAAGAAGAAGATGCTTTTGGCAAAGTAATGGAACTGGTAAAATATATCTCTGCCAAACTAGAATGGTTGGAATCTGAAGAAATCACAGGAGATTTTCAAGTCCTTAAGGCAGATGTCCTTGGTAGCTCTAATGATGATGAGGGCGTTGAATATTTCATGACTGCAGAGGCCTTGCATTCTTCTCCTGACACACCTGATGTCCCAAGATTTGATTATTATTCAAATGAGGAGCAACAGAACCCCACATCACAATCTGCTGACCTGGGGAGAATCCAACCTGTATATGACAACTACGAATCAGATTTTGAGGAAGATATGAAGGATTTCCAAGAACATACAACAAATCCGTATCCTCTATTCATTAACGAAAATTATCATGAGGAAATCATCCATTTTGGGCCTGCAGAAGACGTTGAGCAACAGTTTGAAGAGCAGAGCTTTCCCACGGTTCCTGTTTATGCGATTATGAATATGATCCTTGGGAGAGATATGAAGGAGAAGAAGAGCAACAAATGAAGTAGTTTATATCCTATCTAGATCCTGTCCACGAGAAACCATCGTTCAGGACCAGGCAACCTGCATCTACTGTTCACCCACCTATTCTTATCAGAGATATTCAACCATGTGTGATCAGTTGTGGAGCATATCGAGTTGTCCGCTACCAATTTTCTAGAGTATGCCACTCACTCTATGAGCTTGTCAGTGAGTACATGGAGCTACATTTCCTTCATGCCTTGGAGCCGCCTATTTGTTTCTCAAATTCATCCTTTGGAGGAAATATGAAGGATGTAATCGTTCTTCTGTCACGGTAGCATCGTCTAATATCAATCATTAACAGAGTAAAGGAGCTTCCAGTTAGGAATTTACTTGAATGGCTATGGTGGAAATTTCCTTTCACCTGGTATTGTGTAAAAATAAATTATTTTAGGACCGTACATAAATAATCTCCCTAGAGCATGTGTATTTATTTTCGCTTTTACTTATCGGCTTGTATTTTTTAGCAGGATTATTTAAGCTCGACCCCATAGCCCAACAAAAGGAAACTGGAACTAAAAAAGGAGATATTAGAGCCTCGCAAGGAGGATTCTATCCCCCATGAAGCCTAATGTTATCACTTATTCTTGCAGGGGGTTGTTTTCCCTTAGGAGTTGGCCATTGGGTGACCAAATGTTAAAGAAGGGGGCTTAAAAGATCCACAAATGTGTTTTATCCAAGGTCAAGGTGCACCCTCTTCTGGTCGGAAAAGTCCAATCAAGTGTAGGCTCAGTCTCGGTCGTTCGATCTAGTAGGATGCATTGGCACCTGATCCAAAATGTGGAGGAAGTTATTTCAGGAAGTCGAAGTGAGAAATGTCGATGGCCCGAGGTCCCGAAATTCTGATATTCATACTAGCTGTTGATCCTGGGAAGGACATGTGGTGCTCGATTAGCCATTTTGTGGTTTCACAAGGTGGAGTGGTCAAAGAGAGAAGTGTTTAAAACTCGTGGAATGTGAAATAGAGAAAATATCACAGTTGTTGATCAAAGGAGAGAGTTGGACCATTGGATCATTTTTTCGCGATTTCGCGAGTCGGGAAAGTAAGAGGGAAGAGTCTTGAAGACTCGTGAAATGAGAAATCCTGAAACACCTGGGAATTTGGCCCACGGTCATAGCCCAGGGGCATATGGAAAGTGGGGACAAAAGAAAGTAAGCACCCATTCAAGAAGCGAACGACTAAAGTTGTTCAAGGAAATGATCGTGGCCGTCGGATTCAAAGTAAGTTTGATTGTTGATCCAGATGAGTTGTTTTGCGATTTCGGGCATCAAAACATTGGGAGTCAAGTGGAGTGAAAGCTCCCGAAATGTGAAATCCTGAAATTTGACATGGCAGCCCCAGGTCACGTCCCACGGTCGTGTGGGAAAAAGAAAAAGGAGTTGTGTAAAAGATCTGAGCGCCCAAGTTGGTTACAGAGAAATATTTGCATGACCTTGGGGCACCATAATTAACTCGAAGGAGTCGTGAGCTCGCATGGAGCATTCATGGGTGTCAGGCCTCATCCTGATCCCAATAAAAGTAGTTAATGGAAATGGGGAGGGTGGTTGAAACCTCGTTTCACCACATAAATGGAAATCATGGAAAATATGGCCATGGAGGGAAGACTGTCAATCAAAATTTCCCCTGTCATGGATTTTTGCATGAAGCCCATACCGATCTGATCTTACGTCTGGCAGAAGAATGAAAGTGCAACCTGACATAAGAAGATTCAGATGACAAGCCTTGAATACAACAACCAGAACACGCTTCTGTAGGGGAGTAAGTTTCTTTGAGTATATATACTCAGTTTTTATATTTTGTAAGGGTCGATGGTAGAGCAAAGCTCCCAGTTTGTAAAGTTTTAATGAACACCCTGGTTCTCTGGTTATGTCTAGTAGTCTGAGATTTCTTATTTAAATGGCAGTCAACTTTGTTACTCCCTCTTGTTTTCCTCCATTACTGAAAGAGTTCATGGTTGACTTATTCACTTGAATTATTGTGACTGCATTATGATGAAAGTTTAATTATAGTGCTGTTATAATTTCTTTCAGTTCCTTTGAGATTTGAACTCAAGAAGGCCTTGTGTTTAAGTTTTTCTTCCTTAGGCTGCTGGAAAGCTTAATGTTCATGGAAAACCTCTACATTATTTGTTGAAGTCTTCCTCCTACTCACCACTATACTATAACCTACTGACTAAAGTTAAAACAAACCTCACCTTCTTGTGAATATCAGTCCAGTTTTCTGAGTTAAGACAAAATTTTCTTGAGATTGTGCCCATTTGACCCTTTTATAACCAACTCGTGACATTAAATTCTGATGGGTATCGGACTTACCTCTGTATCAATCCAGAGGTGACTTCAAGTGCTAACATACATAATAAACAAAAATAACAACCATCAAAGTAAACACATAACACAATAAATGACAAAGGAAATCACCCCTCTGTCAGGCTACATCTCCTGGTCCAACTTCTAATGGATCATTTTAATTATTTTCTCAAAGTGTTAAAAATAGTTCCTTACAATGCTAAAAATTCCAAATAGATGGCTCCAATGGCTCCAGAACATCCAAAAACCCCTAGCTGAGCTCTTTCTACACCTGATTTGGCCAAAAAATGAAGAAGATATCCTCCTGGAAAATTTCCCCTTCAAGCTTGTTGTCTATGGTTCTCTAATTTTCACCCGTGTGTGACTAACCTGGCTCCCACAATGCTACTAGGCTAAAAAAACAACACACTGCACTATTATGAGAATTGGCGCGACTTTTCAAACAGTTACGGGCCTAGCGCCTTTTTCGGCGGAGGTGTTGGTCGCATGGGGACCATATGGCCACATCCCAACGTCGAGTTCAGACCCCCCTTCGAATGGTGGTTGAATGGCCCATGCCAAAGGTTCTATGGCATGTCCATATGGCAGGGTCTTCGCACCTACCTGTCTTAACACAATGGTTAACCCATTTCCCCGCGCCAAAGGTTATATGCAAAGGTCACATGGTAAGTAATAAGGGTTGGGGCCTAGCTCCGACCCTTCCGACATCCAAATGAACATTACAACAACTTTAAATATGTTTGGGAGAATATAAGGTTAAGAATCACCCGTAGGCAGGCTGGTAGCCTAGCCTACATTATAACTATGCCACTTGTCCCGGAGGTCAGGGGTTTAAGCCCCGCGAACTACCACCAACTTTTAATACAACGAAGGGGTGCCACGTGGCACCATACCACTTTCCACCAAAGCATCACATGTCACCACCTAACCGGTCCATGTACCATGTCAAATCACTTACCTAGTCAGCCTGCCAACTCAGCATACAACCCTGCCACATCAGCACTATATAGACTGTACGGACTGCAAAATCAACAAAATTTTGTTTATTTGGAAATGTGGACATAATGTGATATCTCACTCATATGATGTCCATTTGAACTTGTTCAAGTTGTGTTGGGATCATGAGGATGAGGCCTATGCGCATGTCCATTTTGAAGAAATTCTGAGAACTTTGATTTTTTAGCATATTTTGATCCCCTAGATCACTCCTCCCCATTGCGAAGCTTTTGGACCTCCAAAAGACTACTTTCAGTCTATATGAAGATGAGGGTATAGTTCCCTCACCTTTCCAAATTCAATCCACTTGGCCTTTCTTGTATTTATGCCTCTAAGACCAACTCGAAGTTATTCCAAATTCTCGTGTTTTGAAGTTTTCATCCTCTTGTCAAGGATCATGTCTTCATGTAGTTATGAAAGATATCCTGGTGAAAAATCATCTATATAAGGAGTATGAACATGTTCTCCTTGATCATCAATCAAAGGAGGCTCATACAATCTAAAATTATCAACATTGACAACTGCATACATTTGCATATAAGGAGGCAAATCCAAACAGAAGGCATTCTTACCAATCTTTTCAAGAATCTTGAAAGGTCCATATCTAATTGGTTTCAGTTTTTTACCTTCTCCTTT
>SNQJ01S0126325.1:3541-29895 GCA_010110895.2 Picea sitchensis
ACGGTTTGTTCCAGATCCGGGTGGATCTGTGGAGATTGGTCTGTGTCCGCACTCACGAATTTATCCTTGAACACTTAGTTACTTCACGTTGTTGAAATTATTTCCTAGGGTTTCTAGGTAATACTTATTCTATGCCTGGGGTAGGTAATTCAATCTCCTAGGGATCCTCTAGTGTTCTCTTAGCTTCGACATATGGGTTACTAGGATTAAATATCTGCGATCTGCTCTTATGTTCCTCAATCAAGTGTGCGATCCTTTTGGTCATAAAGTCTTTTAACTCTTGCTTCTTGTGTTCCAAAACTTCTTCTTCTTCCTTTCGTCTGGCTTGATCTCTATCAATCCAAGGTTTTCCTATTAGCATGGTAAACGGGGCACGGTCTTCAACAAATTTAATAATCTCAAAGTCTTCTTCTATCGAAGTTCCATTGATAGTCATAAGTATCCGAGCGAGCTTTCCACATAGGTTTACTAGCTTTCCTCTAAATAATCTTATTCCTCCTAGTGAAGGGATCATAACAGGCCTTCCTATATCTTCCCATGTTATCTCTGACATAATATTCATCTGTGTTTCCTCATCCAGAACACAGTCAATGTCGAAGTCCCCTATTCTTGCTTCGATGCATTCCTTCTCTTTGACGATCTCTGATAAGTTGACATGTCGGTGGTCATTCAGGGTTTCTTTTATTTGTATCCATACTTTCTCTGATTCTTGTTGGGGTTCTTCCTTTTCTGTATCTACTTTAAGGTTCTCTTGACTCAGGTTCATTCCTTCAATCTTAGCGATCATTCTAGGTTAATCCAACACTTCATGGTCCATAGCCTTACAACAGAGACAACTAGGTCTTCTACCAGGAAATTCCTTAGCAAGATTTTCTAGTCTTCAACAACTATAATAGAGGGTTAATCCTCTCTTTCCTCTAAATGATCCCCAACTTATTCTTTAGTACGCACTAGGATCATGGTAGCTAACCTACAACAAATTATTTCTAGGATCCTGCATCCATTTGTTAGTCCAAACATTCTTTTTATGCATAGGTATAACATATCTTTCATTATTCTTATCAGATATATTCATATCAAACCTTATTTCATCTATTAACACCCTAGCTTTCAAACTAGGACAAAACCTATCAGATATACCTAGATCCATACTCTAGAAACAAAAATTTCCACTTATCTTACTTTTACAGAGCACAAAGCTTTCAGATCTAAGACTTTTCACTATTCTTACCTTTATCATAGCACAAAGCTTACATATCTTACCTCTTTCAATCAGAACTTCTCACTTTTACCTTTCTTGGAGCACAAAGCTTTTAGATCCTGCTTCTTTTCTACAGATCCAACCTTCTTTCTTTTAGATCTGGCCTTCTCTCTTCAAATCGGGCTTCTTTCTCTCAGATCTAACATTCTTTATTTAGCACCAAGTTTTACAGATCAAGTAGAATACTATGCACTAGGGCACAGATCTACGCACAGAGATTTCACAATTTTAGGATGAATCTTTGCACATAGCTTCCTCTTCTTCAGTTCCCAGCAATCACAGTTTCAGGTCCCGGCGACAGAACCATTTGTTGGCACAGGGGCAGACCCAGGTTTCAACGCTACAACAGTGCACCAAAAAAACCCTAACTATCGATCCTTTTGACAACACCTGCGAAGCAGATGAAGTCTCACCTATGGTAGAGGCAGGGGTGGTTGCAGGACGCAAGTGTCTACAACCTTAGTTGGGACACTGATCTGTGATTGTACTACTTAATAAAGAATTCAACACCTTCAGTTATTTAACATGCAATCATTATCTACTTCGCTGGTAAAACAAATCCTCATAATGTTCACATTAATCTACGTTATACCGACACTTAGCATATACAAATGGATCAGAAAGAGCATATCAAGCACTAATCATGACTATCTAGATCAGATCTAACATTCTCACACATAATAAGCACCAAGCATGAATAGATATATCTATCAAAGCACTTAGCATATAACATATGAACACATAAAGATAAGGCACAAAGCAAGATGACACAGTGTTTACGTGGTTCACCCCCACCCTGGGGCTACATCCACCAACTCTTCTTCTTTATTATCTCAGTCAATCAATTACAACACAAAGCCTCAACAATCCTTACTCCGCACAGGACAGAAGATCTGTGCAGCTCGCTAGATCCTTCTTCCTTTAACTACAACACTAAGCCTTCCACAATCCGCCACAACCACTTGCACTCAGCTCTTCAAGTCTTTTACAATCATGCACAAAGCATCCAAAAACCCTATTTTCACTTAGAATACATTCTCATCACTTAGATATAGAACTTAGCCATTCGTCTCTTTTCCATTATATTTCTTCCTAGCCTAAGCACCTATTTATACACAAAATAGGCCTAAACATGGGTAAACCCACGGGCCGACATCCCTTTCCTGTTACATGTTCCCAACAACCCAAAAAGAGGCCAAAAAGGGGGCCAAAATCCGATGATCTCCGCTTCATCTTGCGCTCCTCCTTCGACAAACTGTCGAAGTACCAAAATAGGTCAACATGACCAAGAAACCCCCAAAACTTGGTCAAGGGCCAACAGGTATGTACCATAGGTATTTGACTCTAGGGAAATTGTTTCTTGGTGTATTGATAAGTATGAAAAAAACCAGAGAGTGATTCAACTTGAAGGTGAATCTCCTATTTCATTGTCACCATTAGTTTTCAGAAGAACACTAAAGCTCCATGATCCAACCATGACATTCAAAGGGGATGAATCTAGTCATTTCCTTAAAGAAAGAATATATGGATTTGAACTCTTGCAGGAATACCTTGAAGATACTGCCACAATGCCAAAGGATTTTTTGAATATTCAGGTCAATTCACTAAAACATCCTTATAAAGAGATTGCATGTATTGTTGGCCCTTGGTTATGGAAGTAAGCGAAGAACAAGGAAGAAGAGACAAAATTTGAACTTCGTGGAAGACACAGTGACTGTTACTGGGTCGAAGTAAGAAAAAGAGAAGAAAAGACGGAGCGAAGTAAAAGAAAGCAATCTGTTAGATGAGGAGATCAAGGATGATAGATCAACAAGAAAGAAGGATCATGGACAACTCAACAAGAGGAAAGAGCCACCATTATATGCTTTGGAGCATCGTGCGAGAAGGAAGGAAAGACATGCTAGCGAAGCCCTGAAAATGTTGGTCAAGCTGACCTAGGGTTTTAGACACCTAGGGTTTTGGTATCTAGGGTTTTGATAGCTAGGTTTCGACCTAAGGATGTTGGTGAGATATTGTAATGTATAAATAAGAACCTACATGAGGGAAGGAGGTTCGGGCTAATGGTACTATTGAAATGAGTGATTATTGTTGTGTGAGAGAGAAGAGCTAAGTGTGAGAACCTTCTAGTATTGTAAGATCTTAAGCTGGGTGCGAAGGTCAAGTCCTTTAGCTGGGTGTGCAGGAAGGGGAGAGATAGAGAGAAGAAGAAATAAGATTTGCTAGCTAAGAGCGCAAATCAGAACTGTATGCTTTCATCTTAATATATCATAAAGCACAGTTCTGTGGACGTAGCCCTAGAGAGAGGGTGAACCATGTATATCTTGTGTTGTATGTGTGATTGATGTTCTATTTTTTGTTATTGGTATACTTCTATTACATTACTGTTTTAGATATGATATATATATCTTATGCAATAGATCCTAGGAAGATAAAGAATACTAAATTGTTGTGTGTCGATCACTTTGAACCCACTTTACATTCCTTCAGGTTGTAGACATGTCTATCCTGCAACCCCCACATAGCTGCTTCGGGTGAGACTGCATCTACCTCACAGGTGTTGCCGAAAGGGCCAGTAGATAGGGCTTGTTGGTGCACTCTTGGAGCTGAAACCTGGGTCTGCCCCTGTGCCAACAAATGGTTCCGTTGTCAGGACAGGAATCTTCTTGAGGGAATGTCAAGATGGTTTCCATCAAAGACAAAAATTCAAAAGTGGATAGAGGATCAAGAGAAGGACTTCACTGAAGCCTAGAACAAGAACCCTAATATTAGTATAGAGGATTGGTTGGAGAGATATATCTTTACTGATATACATGAGATATTCTTTGGAGGAATCCATCGGGAGCTATATGAGTGGTTAGCCACATTAGCTGATACCTATTTTGAGATCAGATCTATACCTCATGTAGTTTGGATGTCAGCGTTGATAAAGAAGGTCAAGAGAGTTGATAACACCGTGTCAAGAGTAGTAGACCATTGGTTTGATAGCAACATTGGAGGGTACATCATCGAGTTTGTTGTTGACAGAGTAGAGTCATACAACCAAGCTGAGAGATATTTCTTCAAGGGACCTAGAGGAAAATTTTTACATCTTATGAAGTTGAAAATCAAGATGCTATTGCATGAGAAGAACATATTGAAGATACAATAGATTGGTCAAATTTGAAAAAGATAATGTTCAGGAATTCAGACAGTGACAGTGACACAGAAGCTAGACATGCGTGCAGTGGGAGAGCATTCAGAGAAGTTCATCTTGTGAACTTATTCAAGCAGAACTACGAGGATGAGGGTTTCTATAGTGGAGAAGTATTAAGAACCAAATACCAATATATCATAGAAAAACCTCAGAAAAAGTACTCAACGCCTTGAAAAAGAGATAATTTCAAATAATAAGCCTCTTCGAGGGGGCAACCTCCTTTTACCCCACTTAAATGTTCAAGTACAAGATGATTCAGGGGCAACCTCCTTTACCCCAATTTAAATGTTCAAGTACAAGATGATTCAAATGAAATGTCTCCTTGGTATATATAGGAGACTAGAGGTATAATTACAACTAATGGCCTAAAGTCGACATAAATAAAATAACATTACTAATTATAATATGCCCCAATTAAGGGTAATGAGCCAATAGGGGCTTCTTAACATGCGCCTCCCCTGGAGACAAGTGTTGTCCACAACGCTGAGTAACTCTGGATGCTTCAGATAAAAGACTCATCTTCCTAAGTGGGAATCTTCCACCAATAGTTTCCATTTAATGAGATACCAAAATGGATCTATTCCTTATCGGGCTAATTTTTATGCTAGTGATGGCTTCAGTCTAATATGATTTTTCCTTCCTCACAAGTTCGCAATATAGTTTGAACTGGATCTTGTCACCTATAACCTCTCTTTTAAGCATGAAACATGGAAAACTAGGTGTACTCAAGAAGATGCAGAGTTCCACCTCCAGGCCATAGTACCAATCTTTGCAACACCTTATAAGGGCCATAGTACTTTGGTGATAATTTTATTATCCCTTCTTGGCTTGCTTGAGGGACATATGTTTGTATGTCAGGTCTTAAAACACCCACTCTTCTACTTCAAAACTTCTTTCAATACCATGTTGATCTGCTTGTTGATTCATGCCATTTCAGCCATGGTCGGGTTGTCCTTAAGATTTGGAGAACTTGTTGTTGATTCTCTATGATCTTCCAACGCTTGAAAACTAAATTTTTCTTTTAGAGAAGAAGTGATGGAAGGAGGTGGTATCCATAAGTGCCATAATGAAGCCATTTTTTGCGTAAAGATGAAAGGAAGTGTGTTATACCACCATTCCGCCAAGGGTAACCATTTGAACCATTGTGTTTTATTTATCAGAGACAAAGCAATGAAGGTAGCCTTCCAAATTTTTTTTTCACTATCTTGGTTTTTTTCCATCAGATTGAGAATGCTAGGATGAGCTGCTCAATTGATTACCCAAACAAGAAAAATAATTTTGTCCAAAATGTCCAAAGGAAGATGGGATCCTCACTTACAATAATCTTTGGGTTGCCATGTAGCTTTGAACTCCGCTCCATGAATGCAAAGGCAACTGCATCTAGCTTTGAAGGATGAGAGAGTGCACAAAAGTGTGCTGTCTTGGTCACTTCCTATCAACAATCACCATGATGACATCTATTTCAAACTTTGGTACTCCCGTGATGAAATCCATGGAAACCTCCCAAAGACCGAATTTGGGATGGATAATGGGTTGTAAAATACCTCGGGGTCTTAATTGTTTCCACCTTATTTTGTTGGCAAAATCCAAACATTCCCCGCCACAAACCTTTGAACTTCGGTTTTAAGGCCATCCCAAAAAATCCTTTCCTTGACTCTATGTAGGTTTTCAAAAATCCCGAAAGTGTCCTCCCACCGGAGAGGTGTGTTCCAATAGTACCTTTTGTTTGAGTTGGGATTCTTACATAAATATAAAATGATCTTAAAATTCATAGTGAATCATTTTCCATGTAAATGTATCCGGATGCACCTGAATCCTACCGCAACCTTTCAATGAGTGTCCACTTTCATCATTCTCCCATTCATCCCTTTGTTTCTATTATCCAATCGGTTTTGATGATCGAGATAGCACAGAAAGGCCCCAAGACATCTTCATCCTTTCTTGAGAGTGCATCTGGCCAACATTTTGCTTCCCTTTTATAGAGGATTTCAAAACTGCAACCCAAATATCCTGGTTACCCATTTTGTTGTTCTTCCTAAGATAGTCTTTGTTCCAAGAAGTATTTAAGACTATCAAGATCCTGCTTTTGACCCTAGTGCCTACCTATTAGGTTATGATTCCATTTCTTCAATGCATGTAGTATTGCCATCATTTTATTTTCATAAATGGTTTTTGTAAGTCCTTTCCTTGAGTGGTCGACTTCTTCAAAAGCCGGGCCTTCCTTCTTGCATTAGGACAAAGACCAATCCATTTCCCCGAGGCATCACATCTCACAATAAAGGCTTTTTGTGAAGTCTAGAGTGGTCAAGATAGATCTTTCACATCACCCTTTAAGTTGTTCAAAAGATTTAGTTGCCTCCGAGTCCATGAAAATGCATCCTTCTTAGTTAGTACCGCAAAGGTGCTGCTATTCTTCCATAGTTATGAACAAACTTGGGGTAGTAACCTCTCAAACCCAAAACCTCTAAGATTCTTTTTAAGCCTTTGGGAATCTACAGTCCATCATGGCCTTTAATCTTGTTAGGGTCTACCTTGACACCTTCATAAGATACAATATGACCCAAATAATCTACCTCCTTTACTCCAAAGAAACATTTGGATTATTTGGCATATAGTTGTTGCTCCTTTTAGTAGTTGTAGCATTATCATCAATAACATGTCGCATGATCCTCCCAAGACTTACTATAGATTAGTAAATCATCAAAAAATACTAACACAAATTTTGAAGGAAGGGATTGAAATGAATTCATCAACCCTTGGAATGTGGAAGGTGCATTTGTAAGGCCAAAAGGCATGACCAAAAATTCATAATGGCCTCTATGAGTCTCGGAATGTTGTTTTGGGATATCTTCTTCCTTCATTCTCGATCTCATGATACCATGAACTGAGATCCACCTCTTAGGAAATAGATTGCTCCATGTAGTTCATCTTAACAATTCATCAATGACGGAATGGGAAACTTATCTTTACTAGTGATCTTGTTGAGCTCTGATAATCTAGACACATACCATGAGCTATCTTTCTTGAATACCCACACTAATCGGCAGAGTAAGAACTTTGGCTAGGTCTAATGCCTCTTAACATTCCTTCAACCATGCACTCAATTTCACTCTTCTAGGTGTAAGGGTATCTGTATGGGCTTATGTTAGGAGGAACACTCCAAGACTAGTAATTTCCCATGACGCGATTTTGGAGTGGGTGGAAGACCTTTGGGAATATCTTCAAATACTCTTTGGAATTCTTATCAATGATCCTTTGGATATCTTGAGAATAGATGGCTTAGATGTTTGAACCTCTATATATAATTGTGCTATAATGCCTTGATGCCCTTTTTCAATAATTTTGTATCATGATGTTAGAGCTTAATACCTTACCGAAGCTCCTTTGTGATACCTCTTAACTCACCTCTCGCTTTTCTTTCCAAATGAAACATGAAAAGTTATTGAAAATTAAAAAGCCAATGTTCCTGTAATGATTGTAACCATTGGATTCCTAATACAACATCTGCACCACCCACATGGGTATAGAAATCATTGGACTATTCATTACATATTCCCCATAGTAAGATTGATCTTGTTCATTTTCCGAGCAACTGATAGTTCCTCCATCGACAATCATTACTTGAAACTCGTGCCTGATATACAAACAATTGAGATCTTTGGCTAATTTATGGAATGAAATTATGAGTACTCTTAATCAATTAGACTATTACCTTTTTCTTTGATATATCCTTTGATCTTGAGGGTTTGAGGAGTGTTAATTCCATCCAATGCATTACATCTATATCGCGGGGAGTCAACCTTCTATCGCAATTGCTACTTCACGCTTCCCTCGAGATGGTTCTTATTCTTGTTCTTCTTCCTCTCACAATCTATGTGAATAATTTCTTCTCACCACACTTATGTCCCTACTATACTTGTTGTCACAATTAAAGCATAAACCTTTGCTTTTCTTTCCTCCAATTGTCAAGGTGTCAACCCTAGAAGCTGAGGTGTTTTAGAAGAAGGAGAATTGTTCTCTATGATGTTAGGATTGGTCCTTCTAGTAGCCATAGCCATATTTTTACTTCTCAACATTTCTTGCCACCTTCAATGAATTCTCCAATGATTTGGGTTCCCAAAGGTGAACTCATGTTGAATGTGACTTTAAAGTTCTTATGAATACATCAATCAAGTGCTCAATTGGAATATCGGTTACCTTTATATTCAATCTTTGAAGTTCTCAATGCTCGATAACTCCCAACCCTTTTGCTTGAGATTTAATAATTGGCTAAAGAAGGTATTGCTCTTGTATCCCTATAGTGTGTCATCATTTCTTCCGCCAGAAATTGTCCAAGTAACGAGTGATTGTGAGAACAAATCCATCGATACCATACAAATTGATTAGGTTCTAAATATAAAGAAGCAATTGCACCTTTGTGTATGTAGCACATTATGGAGATCAAAGAATTGTTCCATCTAAAGTATCCATGGATTGGGTCTCCAAGCATCAAACTTCCTCATATCAATCTTTTGAACATGGTTGCTCTCAAACCAAAGTTGGAGTTTCTCCATTCTTGATTCACCTTCCTAGGTCCTCATATGCATTCCTCATGGGATGCATTTTCACTTTCTGTGTGCTCTTCTCTTTAATTTAAATTTTCAATACTCCATGATCTCCCTTTTAAAACCATCCATCTTGTATCCAACATAGCTCCATTGAATCCATCTTCTTTTAGAAGTTCATTTATGTCCCTATCGCATTTCTTCTCACCTTCATCAAGAGTCCAAGTAGGATTTTCTAGAGGCTTATTTGGTGTAAAAGTTCCTTTTTTTGGTGGCATGTTTACCAAGTATCACTTTTGAACCTTTGATTTTGAGGTGGTTCTGCTTAGACAATATTTATTCTGTTTAGATCTCCCAAGTTTCAGCCCTTCTGGTATGAACTTTTATGTAGTTCTTGATATTTCTTCTCTAATGCCACAGGTCCTGGGATCAAAATTGATGTGCCAAGTGGAATTTATGGTAATTTCTCCACAACTTGTAGATTTGGCCTTTCCAGAGATCTCACTTGTATAGCATGCCCTACTTCCAAAATAATTGATATAAAATTCTAAAATCACACCCAAAATACTACAGATTGTTAAAAATCTAATGAAACCAGTCCCACTCAATTTTGATACCTAGGAATAAGTTATGATTGTTTTACCTTGAACATCTTCTTGAGACTAGTCAATAGGACTAGTCAGACACTTATCTTACAATGTGGTGTATCTATAAATTTAAGATGACCCAGAACTGAACTTTTATCACATATACCTTTACTAATTTTTGTAAATATATTCTAGAGTTCAGGGTCCAAACATTACGTATAAATTTTTTTATAGTGAAAATCCGCAATGACTACCAGATGACCTAACCCTATCTTGTATTGAGGGTCAGATCTCTGAAATTATAAGGCCTCGAGATAAATTTTGAACCCAACATACCTTGATCCGTCTTACTAAATATCCTCCAATCCATTCCTTTGGAAACATTTTATAAAAAAAGAGAAGTGAAAATTCCAAGGTGTCTAAGATGTAACAACGAAACCCCAAGACCTTGAACTCGATACCATATGTTAAGAACCAAATACCACCATATAGTATAGAAAAACTCCTCAGAAAAAGTACTCCACGCCTTTAAAAAGATAATTTCGTGATAATAAGCCTCTTCAAGGAGCAACCTCCTTTTACCCCAATTCTAAATGTTCAAGTACAAGATGATTCAAATGAAAATGTCTCCTGGTATATATAGGAGACTAGAGGTATAACTACAAGTACTGTCCCAAAGTCACATAAATAAAAATAACATTGGCCACTATATGCCCCAATTAAGGGGTACGAGCCAATATTAGGGCTTTAACAAGAAGAGGTATACACTGACAGACTAAGGGTATCCGGGAATCTGCTAGACAAGTTGGAAGGGAGTCAATATCTTCTCATCTGGGAAGAGCCGAGATTTCGAACTGCCAAGAAAACCATTGAAGTAAGTACTATTAATTCTCATGTTGATTCCACAGCAATTCCAAGAAATCGTAATAGTCGAATCATCGTGAGTCCCTCGTGAGTACTATTACTAACAAGCAAAGATAACTCGTAGACAAAGTCCTAGGCATCTCTATAGTAGATGAGATGAGGCTCCTTATATTTAGGGGAGATGGATCCAAAGATCCCTGGATCAGCATTGGTTTATGTGTGAATCCATATGGAATATTAAAATGTCACTGATGAAGCTATTAAAATAATCCTTAGCACTACCCCTAAGAGATCGTGCACTAAGTTATACATGAAGCTTGTCCAAGGACTTGCACAACCTAAGACATTGAATGAGATCAAGAAATCATTGATTGCAGAGTTCAAGAAACCCAAATCAGAGTCACAATGTATCATAGAGTCGAAAGAGATCAAGGTAAGCAGAAGTTGAACCTGTTTGGGAGTTTTATCAGAGATTTAAGACCTTGACAAACCGATTGACGTTTCAGATCCCATATGAGTAGAACAAAGAATAGTTCATTGTTTCCCTTTTACCCCACATTAGAGTTACTCTAATGCAACAAAATATTTCTTCTCACAGTTGGAGTTGTTGGAGATTGCCATGAAGTTAGAATCAACCCTATGGGAGAATCCAACTGGCATGAATGAAATCTTGAGTCACTAATTAGTCGGTCTTGCGTGCCCAAGATAAGGAAAAAAGACAAGGGAAAGATAAAAGAGAAGAGACATGGTGTGTCATCATATGAAAACATATACATGACAAGGAGAAATACCTCCCATTTCATGAATACTTGGCCTCTCTGGAGCTTCGAGCCCTTTGAAGTAAGTCACCCTACCATGGTACGAGGTATGCCGAACGACATCACCCTAGTGTTATTACATGAAAAATATGTTCATACACCCACAAATTCGTAGCTGCATCGCTCAGAAGTCCATGGGACATAATGATAGGGATTGTAAGGCTTATGATCTCATGTATGAAATATCAAGAGACATATACAAAATTCAAGAAGCGACTACAACAAGAAGGAACACGCTAGTCATAACTCCCCAGGAGAGGGAAACTTCAACTCACCGGGATTCAAAGGATGAGGAGGGAGGAGGTATAATGAGGCTGAGGATATATCATCCTGCTACATCCCACACAAACTGCATACTGGAAAGGGACCACAACCCCTTGCACCACTTGCACCACTGTGAACTCGCTTGAACATGTTATAGAAGATTGTCCCCAGGTTGCTAGTTGCTTCGTGGAGATATGAGGACCTGTAACCTCGCAAGTGCAATCGACATGTTTGAACCCCGAAGTGGAGAATACCCTCTAGAGTCGTTGTTATAACTAGGGGAGGAACTATTATAGGAGAAGACATATTGACCCTAGGGAAGACTACATAAGACTCATGAGTCAGGAAAGTTGCAGAGAAGGCCCAAACTTTTGATGCAAATAAATAAAGACACAAGTAATTTGAGAGGCAAGAAAAGAGTTCAAAGGAGATCAAGGATCTTCATCAAATACATGAACATAAGTGAGAGAATATGGAATTCCTCAGACATTTGATCATCTTCTCACCAAGAGAAGGAAAAGAGGTAAGAAAGCTCACATGGATTTGTATATACTTGTATTAAGTTGATTCGTGATGAGAGCGTTGTATAAGAACTACAAAATTTAATCAGAAGAGGAGATAGGGAAGACAAAACCCCTTACTTAATAGGGAATTACACCAAATCACTAAAAGAGAAGGAAAATAAGGAATTACACTTGAATGCTCAAATATGAGAGTATGGGATAGACTCATGTGGTCCTCAACTTAGGGTCTATAAGGTCAATGTCATGACGAAGAAAAACTGGGCACTTCATGGGAAACCAAAGTTTATCTATTCCCACGAGCTTAGAATAGCTAACCAACAAGTTGTCAACCCATTTGGCAGATCGAAACACATTCCTCGACATCACTTGAGTAAGAACATTTGCATTTTGAGGTAATTGAGATAGTTTATGATAATTGTCCTTACCCTGCACCGTTAGGAATTGATTACCAAGCCGATATATTAATGATTTTAATTAATTTAAAACACTAAATTGTCAAACCAGGTAAGTAAACTAGATGCTAAACTATATGTGTTGGTAAGATTCTAACTTCTACCTAAATGTTATTCTAAGAAGAAACATAAACTTACTCTTATAAATTGAATCCTAAAGATTATCTTAAAACTGATCATATATTGTCTAATTAATCAATGGAAACAATTCTAAGTTAATCAAAGGTATTTCTATTCCTAATCCAAAGAAATAATCCAATACTATCTACCATTAACTAAACACATAATCATCAAAACATCTACCCTAATCATAGCCAAGAAAGAACATTTTAAAACCTTCTATTTAATCTAAATACCAAACAATTCTAAATCTAACAAAAGTGAAACTAATCAATGTCCCGTTTTAATTCTACAAATATCCGAAGCTTCCTTTAACCAAACCACAAATGAACTACCCTAAAAACAGAGTAAATCTAAATTCAAACTAACTTCAAATCATGATTAAACTAGAAAATTGAAAACATAGTAAATCTGAACTAATTTAAGAGAGTTTAATAAACAATTGGATTATTCATCAAATTCCACAGCTGGTAAGAAACTCATTCTAATATTCAATGATCTACAAGATAATATCAAACTAAGAATGAACTAAACGAAGATGATTCCTCCAAGTCAAATTACTGTGATGCATTTCAAGTTAAAAAATAATTCACACACGGATTCTAAAAATGAAAACAAACTAACTACATTATAGAAAAGAGAAAGTGAATTGAACTACATGTACAACCAAGAGGTGCAATCATTTAAATGGAACTGTGGAACTTAACCAAATCACTCCATGCATAACTCAGATTACCCTCATGCTCCATAATTCAAATAAACTCGTCATTTAACGTAAAAGATGATATAACGACATAAATTGTAATATCGAATATCGCATAAACATAATATATCATAACATGTTTCTTGATAGAGAGATCCGAGTTTATATATATCCTCTCTACATCTACAATCGTGAATCCCCAAAAATAGACTTGGACATAGGTACATTTAATTAAGAGAATATTAGATCTGAAAATGACTCAAATTTTGTTAAAACATAGTTCACGCTTCTTGACACAAAGTGTCAAGAAGCGTGAACTATAAAATAAAGATAAGCATAATAACAAACGGTTCTATAATTCCGCTTTGAGTCATCACATCTATTGTTTCGAGATTAAATCTTCGAGATTTGAACTGAGCTATAACTCGATCATCCTATGAGTCGAACCGTCCAACTGATATAGGTCTTAGATCATAGTTTATTGCTAATCTGCTTTAAAGAAACAAGTACCTAACTCATGCAACATTAGTATCAATATTAGTCTAAAGTATCAAAATACATTAAAATAACTTAAAGCTAAGGAATGAATATCTTGAATAGCTCCATTTAGGGAAAATGATGTGAAATGTATCAAGGTAAGGCCAAAAAGGAATGATATTGGATATGGAATAGGATGTATCCATGATATAGGCGTACATGGTCAAAATTGAGACTAACATTCCGCTAAGTCAAGATCTTTCCCCGTCCTCGCAACAAAAGTAAAAACTAAGATTCATCGAGTGTTGCAAAGAATCGCAATCCAACATTTGTAACGCTTATGCTTCTTTATGTTTCTGTTTTCCTTCTTAAGAACCCGATTTATGGTGATGTGCTTCCTGGAAATCTTCTGCAATTTCTTATTCTTTTGCAAAAGACATCTATTTTTCTATTTTAATCGCTCGATATTTTTCGAGAAGTGAGCTTTCCTGAGCTCCATAAGTTCATTTTCTGTTTTGATGCCTATCCAGTATGGCATATTCATGTAACTTTTCTTTTAACCCGTGATTCCTGTTTTCCAATCTAAAAACCATTGGTCGCAAAGATCTACCGGAAGAGATTTCATGAATAAGATTTGAATGTCTTAAAATGACCTTGTTGTGTTTGAGGGTTGGATTCATGAGTGAACTCATAATATACCTGAACAGGGGTATCAAATGGAATTTGAATTGGCTTGTCCCACTAAATTTCTTTGGGCGCATTATCTTACTGATTGACTTTACAGAATTTTCGAATCAATTGGGAGAGAATCCATGTCATCTCAGAAGACTCAGAAGCCTCCTCATGATCAACCACACTTTCCAACCTCTCCTGTTGTGGGTAACTAGGCACAGAGTTACCCATATCTGAAAATGTGCATTTACGGTTAGGGTTCCTTCTAGGTTTGACAATTAACTCCTTGAGATATTCCACATCAATAACATTTTTAGTAGTCAGAGAAGAAATCAGAGTTTCAACATATACATTTGTAGGGACAGTGTTTTCCACTATTTCATGGTTAGTTTCCACACCATAAGAACCATGGACATCAAAAAAATGTTCAAAGGATGATCATCACTACTATCTCAATATTACAATTTGGTGTATACTCAGGATCATCATAGATTTTGGCTAGTGTTTTAACAACTTTCTTCTTAGAACTCTACTTCTTCTGTGTAGAAATTGACTCAATGGTTTTATCCTTATAATTTTCAGAAGCTAGGGTTTTTTTAACAAACATATCCCATGATTCCTGTTTGTGTGATAATGCGATCTTAACCAGAATTTTACAAGACCAAAATGAAACAGACCGCCCCTAAAATAGTTTTGATTTCCATGAACTTTGTTCTCGACATTCTCTTCAAACTTTCTCAATGAAAAATAGGGATGTCTAATGGATGGTTACCTTTGAAATGCAGTAAGAGTTGAGCATGACAGGGGAACACAATTGTGTACCAAACTTCATAGGTGAGGTAGCGTTGAAGCATGGATATGTCAAGCCCATTTCATCTAACCATGACCTCGAGGTGCCCCCTTGACCATCGTAATTTCGACATTAGTTGCAGAGTCGAGCGTAGATATTTTTGTTCATCGATGTCCCTTCATCCATTTCTCTCACTGCGATCGGGTAATCAGATACTGAAATGAATTTCTCTGTGACTTTAAATTCCAACTTGCCCACTTTAGCCATTCCACCATGAAAGTGCAGAGAGAATTGAAGTGTAATTGTATCATCATACCTGTCAAATTTCTTGAAGAATGACTCCCATCCAACTTTATGAAAAATATGTTTGGTGACTTCATACTCAGGAAGAGCCTCAAAATCTGCATAAGTCTCAGGTTCACGGCGATTTTCCACCACAATGCTACTCAGTATAACAGGAAATGTTCAAAGGTAAGCAAAGGAATTAGATGAGGGCAACAGAGGAGTAGATTATTATGTATGAAATACGTCGTGTAAGGTATTATGGAAAGACATTTTAAAATGTCGCGAGAATCAAGAGTATGCAAATAAATGATGATCTGGCCGACTCTTTGTTAAAATATCATTTCATATGAGTCGTGTCAAATTCAGCCATTATAATGTAGTTTGGTCTTCATGACACGAAGTGTCAAGAAGAATTGAACTCAACTTTTAAGTACATAGTATAGAAATGATGAAATGTCATGGAGTATCAAGGTAGTCATAGTTCAAGTTATTAATATGTATTTTAATAAATTAAACTAACATGAAACTATACTTAACTGAGCTCGATTACTTACTCCCTATTATGCTATGTTTTCTTACTGTAGAAATTTTGAAACCAATTCTAAATCTGGAGAACGCCAAAGTTGTGACTGGAATCTATGCTGCTAATAGCCACTGTGACTGATTAATTCTATCTGGTACTAACTGGTACTGAGAAAATAAACATAAATCTACAAATAAATCTGAACTGAAAATAACTGTAGCGAAGACATCCTTGCTAAGATATAAAATATTTCCTGTTTCTGAAACAAATTAACTGTTGGCTATCCTTGAACATGTCTCCTATTTATTCCTGAAAGAAATCAACCAAAATTATGTCCTCTACAACAACTTCAAAGATTTAACCCATGGTACAATTTTTATTTGTGTGAGTAAATGTTCTGAAGTCGAACACTAAAAGAAATCATCGGATTACCTACCACAATGAATGTTGATAACTCAATGATGACCCACCATTGATGTCAATGGGCCTCACGGTACCTATAGTACATCCTAACGAGTACGAATAAAGGTCTTGGTGTCGAACAATTGTGAGGGATCTATCAACCAAGAGACATTGATGTATTCCCATATTAGCAAGAAGAACTGGCCATTGGAGAGGCATGCAGATTCTAGGGTACTAAATAGTCTCTAATCTCTACCCCAGATAAGGTGTGGATGTCGATGGAGTGAGACTTGTTGAAGTTGGGTGGACTTTAATGTATCCCACATCATCCAACATGAGTGAAAAATATAAATTTTGGTGTAAAATGATTTGTGAACAAGTAATTACTGTGGATTTTATGAGCCCAAGTTAGTATATGCTCATTGTTTTCTCATGTTTTGAGAGTCTCAGAAAATGCTAAAAGAAAACTCTGTGGGGGTTTCTTTCCCATCATAACTTATCGCCCGGTAAAGAATAATCATATCCCTGATAAGTGTCCCTTTCATACTTTAATGAGTAATTCAAAGGGAGCAAACAAGCTCAAATTTATTAATTCCAAAACAAGCCAGTGCAAGATATACTGATAAAAAAATTTGCAAAATAAAATGATCTTACCTCTTACCTGTTGCGAAAAAGTGACGAAGTTCAATTCTGTACTTGCTCTAAAAAAAAAAAACCTATTTTAAAAAAAAAAAAAAAAAAAAAAAAAATGTTTATTTTTTTATTTTTTATATTTTTTATTATTTACAAAATTATTATTTACAAAATTCTGAAAACAAAAATGATCAAGGATTAGCAAGAGGAGAAGACTCTTCTCCTACTATCTTATTTCTAGTTGTTTAGATTTTCTGTAGAAAATCATCTCTAGACAAGGGTTTCCAGATATATACTTTTAATCAATGTCCATTTACTACAAAGGAATTTTGAGAATCATCTATGGTCTTAATTCTAATAGATCCATTATCAAAAACGCCCACTTCCATAAGGTCCCACCATCGTGGTCGTGAAGTTTTCCTTTAAAAGTTTTATATTTGAATACAAATAGCAATGCCTAACCTTTGGTTGAAAATGTTTCCTAATGCATTTATCACTTCATTTTCACGTTGATTTGTACAAGGATAGTTCTTCGAAGAGCATCTTGCCTAATTTCTCCCAATTCATTTAATTGCATAAATCTCTGTTTCTGTGCCTCATCCAAATTTAAACCCAATTTTGCTACTATGCAGAAGGTATGAATCAGCCCTATGGGAAGGAGAATTTTCTCTCCATATACCAATTCATAAGGGGAATGACCAGTGGTATTTCTCCACGAACTCAGATGCCCATAAAGCTTCTTGAAGTCTATCTGCCCAATATTTGTAATGTAAATGTATTGTCTTGGTCAAAATAGATTCTAAAACTTTATTCGTGAATTCCACTTGCCCATTGGCTTGTGGATGGTATAAAGAGACTTCTGTTGTTTTATCCCATATTTATTTGTGAGCTCCTTCATCAAGTTAGAAGTGAATTGAGCACCTTAATCAGTAACAATCTCTCGTGGAAAACTGAAGCGGGTAAAGATATCTTCATAAACAAATTCAACCACTGATTTCTCAATTGCTTGATATAAGGATTTTTCCTCACTCATTGGTCACAAAATTGCATAAACTAAGATGTAATTTCTTCTTCCTAGACATTGGAGAAATTGGTCCTAAAAAATAAAGTGCCCATTTATCAATGGTTCAATCACAACCTCAGGTCGAAGGGTATCTTGTCTACTACTTAGGCCTCCCATCCTCCTCGACAACTATCGCAACTTTACATATTTTGTTGCATCTTTAAACAATGTCGGCCAAGAATATCCTGATTGTAAGACTTTAAATGTCGCTCTCTTATCAGAGAAATGTCCTCCACATGGCCCGTCATGACAGGCTTCAAGGATATCAATAATCTCATCTTCCCGAGCACATATCCTATCGATCATATCAGGACTTGTATAGAAAAGATCACTTCCTACCCCAAGAGTAATAAGCACTTTGATGAAGAATTCTTTTCCTTTGTGGGGGTGACAAACGAGTTGGTAGTCTTCCTATAGCTAAGTAATTTCCTGTATCTGCAAACCAAGGGGTCTTAACAGCTACTGCGAAATAGATGTTCAGAGGGTAAATTATCATTCACTAGAATGTCAAGATCGTCTTGAGGAATTTGAGAAAGAAAATCCACAACTAAATTTTATTTTCCTGGTCGATCAACTATAGTGATGTTAAATTCTTTGAAGTAAATAAAATCCATTGTGTGATCCTTCCAATAGTAACTAGTTTGTTCATCAAAAAAATCTTAATAGTGTATCGGTATGTATGTACAAAAACTTCATACCCAATGATGTAATGTCGAAACTTATTAACTGCATGAACTGTTGCACCATTTCCTTCCTTCCTCCACAAGTAGAAGTTCAATTCAGGAGGAGCAAGGTTTTTGCTAGTAAAGTAAACTGCATAGTTTTGTTGGTTTTCTCTTTGTTCTGAGCACTCCTGCTAAAGCAGTGTTTGAGGCATCAATTGAAATATGGAAGGGAAGAGACCAATTTGGCCCCCTTAAAATTGGTGCCATAGACAATTTTTCTTTCCAGTTTCAAAAGCATTTTGACAAATTGTTATCCCAACAAAATTCTGCATCCTTTGCTAACATTTTAAACATGGGGCTGGTTGTCTTTGTAAAGTTTTCAATAAACCGAATGATAATATCCAACATGTCCCAAAAAAACTTCTCACATATTTTGGTTTGGAGAGGAAAGTTTAACCATTATCAATTTTAGTCGATCGACTTTAAGTCCCTTCCTCAGACAAATGATGATTCAACACTATTCCCTAGTTACAGCATTCTTTTACATTTTTGTGACTAAGGGATAAATTAGATTCCTGACAACGAATCAAGACTCTCTCAAGATTATTTATGGATTCTTCGAAAGTATTTCCATAAACAAGAAAATCGTACATGTACACTTCCACACAATCATGAATTAAGTCGCAAGAAAATCCTGCTGAATGCTCTCCTCTCAAATGTGCAAAGAGTTTGCATAATCCAAAAAGGTATCACTCTTATAGGCATAAGTCTCCAAGGACATGTGAATGTGGTTTTGTCCTAGTCTTCAAGAGCAATTTGAATCTGATTTTATCCACTATACCCATCGAGAAAGGAAAATTACTTTTTCCCGGCCAAGATATCCAAGACCTGATCTATAAAGCAAGTAAAGGGAAGTAGTTTTTCAGGGTTGCCTTGTTCAACCTCCTAAAGTCTACACACATTCTCCATTTCACTATCATTTTCTTAGGGGTTCACAACAAGGGGGTGAAACCCACTTGCTATCAAAAATTGGATAATGAACCCCACGCTTAATAATTTTTGTAACTCTTCTTTCACAAAATCTTCGTGGATTGGATTCATACACCTCAGTGGGTTGTGGCCATTGGTAAGCATTTGGTTGGATATATATATGGTGGAAACAAGTATCGTGGGATGCACTCCTCTCATATTAGTGTATTCCCATGCAAATTCTCCTGATTGTTATTTCAAAAGATTTGTTAACTGCTTTTGTTGGTTGAGACTTAATTCATAATTGATGTATAAACATTTTCTCCTGGACTAATTTCTAATGGAGTGTTATATGATCCTAGATGCTCATCAATGGTGAAAACCATAGATGGTGAAAACGATAAGAATGACTCACTTCGTTCTTGAAATTCCTCCCTGAAAATTTGATTGTATTGAAAATAGGTTTGTGGAAATTCGACATTTTCTATCACAAAAAGAAACTGACTTAAAATGTCATCCTTTGTAGGTTCTTGCAATGCATGGAATTCATCAACATAGAATAAAGGTTCTTCCTCATCATTCTCATGATATGGACATTTTAGCCACCATAATTCTTCTATGTCCTGCTGGAGCGCGTAAAAGTTAGTAAGTTTCCGTGAAGAAATACCATTTGAGATGAACATATCCCCACTAATGGCATATCCTATGAAATCATTGGTCGTATCCAACCAAGATCTTCCTAAAATGATTGGATGAACTTTCATGGGATCCTTCGATTGAATAATCATGAATTCTAGAGGATATTCCAACGACGCCTAATGTAACAAGAATGTCATCAAGGACCCCAAAAGGTCTTATAGTTGTTCTATCAACAAGTTCAAGAACTATAGGGGTAGAGCAAAGGAACTCACTTAGTTGTAAAACAACCTCAATTGTAATTGATGGTCATTATATTAATGGATACACCTAAGTCGACTAAGGTATTACCAATAGAAACATTATTGATAGTAATTGATACTACTGGGTTCCCAGGGTTGGCATACTTCAAAATCTTAGGAGCTTCAGAAATAACTGGATAATTGACTCCACTGTGTATCGTGGTGGATATTTTGTTTCCTCAACCGGGTTTCTTAATGCAAAAGCTCTCTAATGGTTTTGGCATATATGCGAACATCTTTGATTGCTTGTAACAATGGAATCTAACACAAACATTTTTTAGTTCATTCATGATGTCAAACTTAGATTGAGCAATTGGTTTTTCAATAAGCAACCTCTCAAGAAAGGAGGTGTTTTGTAGAACCCGAAGTTTAGCTGTTTTGTTGTGGATCTGCCAGAGCATTTATTTCTTTGGAATGATGACATCTTTTAAAGATACTCCATCTGATAAATCATCTACGTGTGTTCTTCTTCATGTTCTTGGATAATCACCTTTGGTGTTGTTCTTGTTACAAGTTGAGTTTTATTTAAATTTTTCCCAAATCTCAACTCAGATTCTTGTATGGAAATGGGGCTTATGGTGTAAGCCGGGAAGTTTTGAAAATCAACATTATGGAGTGGTAGAGGTGGTCCGTGGTTAGGATTTGGAATGGGCTGAGCAGGCAAAATGGTAGGACGAGGTACTATGAGGCCGGAGGGTTTGTTGAATGGGTGGTAGAGGAGGTGGAGTAAACCCATGCAATAACTGATGCATGTTTGGATGGAGGCCATGCCATGGATTCTGGGAATTGCACCACATGTTGTTGCTGATTATTTCCTATACCTTATGTTCCTTCCATCCATGATACCTTTTCAAGGCTGAGCAGAAATTGATTTTATGTGGGCCAATTTGGGCCAGCCTCCATGGGTGTTTTGTTGAGAGAAGGGTGGATGGTAGCTGGAAGGTTGTGGGGATAGTTCTTGATAAATATTCAGGTTCCTAGGTTGCCATACTTTAGGTGTGTATGAAGCTCCCCGGAGCTTCCTCCCTTTGTAGATATATTTTAGTCCTGGTAAGGATGGAAAATATTTTGTTTTATGATTTTCAATACAAATTGCACATACATAAATATTGTCCAAAGGACATTCCCATAAAGGATGCCTTTTTCTACATTTCGGGAAGAATATGCTTAATACAAGGTCTTCCTTCCTTTTCTTAATCTTCAGAGTGTCTAACCGAGCCACAATTGTTCCTAAATATCTATTTTAAAAATTTTCCAAAAGGTTTCCCAGCTCAATTCTAGTAACTCCACCATATATGGCAATTTCTTTGTTTTTGTTGATGTGTTCTCATGCTTTTACCATTTCCCCCACTTCTCGAATTAAGTTCCTCTGCTATAGTTCACCGGAAAGTGCTTCAAAGTCTTTTTAAGGGATAAAATGTCTCATGCAGTTTTACTAAGCTGAGAGTGCCAATATATTCCTCTAAAACCCTTTTAAGAAAAGAGTCTTGAATTGCTTCATCTTTGAGACCATTATATTTGGATTTTTGAAGAGTACATGTAAACCTTTCTAGGAAATCTTCAAGGCTCCCATCATCTTGTTGTTGCATCTTAAAAATACTGAGAACTTTGGTCTACAATAACTTGGTACTTCAAAAATGTTTGCCCTCATCTCTCCTGATCTAATGCTGTATACTCCTAAACTCATGAACCAACAAAGTGCAGAATATTTCAGGGTGGAAGGAAATAATTTCAGCTTATGTGCATCCTAGAGATAATTATAACTCTTGCACAAGATATCAAATTCAAAAGAAAGACATTTGGGTCTTCACTACTTCTCCCATAAAAGGTTGGTAGTGTCGAAGGTGGGATATATTTCATATTGACATTTTGGACCAAATCCAAAATTGGAAACCCAAAGGTGGTTTCTCGTCTTAGCTCAGTCTTCCCCTCTACTTGTTCTTCTTCTTCATGTTAAACATGAATTTCTTCCCTATCTCTTCTCATCCATTTCCTTCTCTCTCTCCACCTCTTTCCTTTCTCTTCATGTTAAAAAGGATTACCAAAAATTATATATATGCACGACTTTCTTTGGTGAGGGTGTGAAATCCGACCTCTATGGATTCTTTTTGACAAAATAACTATCTCCTATTGGTTCTTTTGAGGATCATATTACCTTTGATTCAACAATTATAGTTGTTACTTGTGAAACTATAGTATCAGGGTTCCCGAAAATAGTTTGCACTTCTTTTGGATTAACTGTGTCAATCGAGTTTGGATCACTAGGAATTTGAATTTTTTGGTATGTAGTGTTTCCTGGTTTTGGAGGGGAAATGATAAATGGTTTAAGTTCTTCTCATGTGGTATTATCCCCTTCTAATCCAATTCTCATTTGTTTTGTTCCTGATTCTATGTTTTTCTCTATGGTTTCAACCGTGAGTTCTAGTCTGCCATTGCTTTTGGGTGGAGGTTTCTTCTTCTTTTGGTTGTTTTGAGTTTCCCTCAAACTACCCCTTTGCGATCTATATTTCATGAAAACATACTCAGATAAAAATAAAGATCTAAGATTGGGTTTCCTTGGAGGAACCTGATAACAAAATGACAGTGGTTCTACTCCCTCGTCTCACAGCCTCTTCATTAACTCCGCTAAACATACTCACACTGGGCCAAATGCATTTAAAATAACCAAATCACTATCTAACTTAAATGCCTCACAACGGCCTAAAATGTCGTCAGATACTGGATTTTAATTAATTCAAAACACTAAATTGCCAAACCGTAGTAAACTTAGAGATGCTACACTATATGTGTTGGTAAGATTCTAACTTCTACCTAAATGTTATTCTAAGAAGAAAACATAAACTTACTCTTTATAAATTCAATCCTAATGATTATCTTAAAATCGATCATATCTTGTCTAATTAATAAAATGGAAACAATTCTGAGTTAATCAAATGTATTTCTATTCCTAATCCAAATAAATCATCCAATGCTATCTACCATTAACTAAACACCTAATCATCAAAACATCTATCTTGACCATACAAGAAAGAACATTTTAAAAACCTTCTATTTAATCTAAATACCAAGCAATTCTAAATCTAACAAAAGTGAAACTAATCAATGTCATGTTTTACCCTACAAATATTGGAAGCTTCCTTTAACCAAACCACAGGTGAACTACCCTAAAAACAGAGTAAATCTAAATTCAAACTAACTTCAAATCATGATTAAACTAGAGACTTGAGAACAGAGTAAATCTAAACTAATTTAAGAGAGCTTTATCAGCAATCAAATTCCACAACTGGTAAGCAACTCATTCTAATATTCAATGATCTACGAGATAATACTAAACTAAGAATGAACTAAATGAAAATGATTCAAGTCAGAAATTAACAGAACAGTTTCAAGTTAAAAAATAATTCACACACAGATTCTAAAAATGAAAACGAACTAACTACACTATAGAAAAGAGAAAGCGAATTGAACCTATTGGCGGGCCCAACCAAGAGGTGCAATCGCTCTAAAACGGAACCAAAACTAAATCAAATCACTCCATGCGTAACTGTATCATTCCTCATGCTCCATAATTTGAAAATAAACTCAAGTCATTTAACAGAAAAGATGATATAACGCACATAAATTGTATTATCAGCAATATCACATAACATAATATATCATAACATGTTTCTTGAGAGAGAGATCCGAGTTTATATAGATATCCTCTACATCTACAGTCGTGAATCCCCAAAAATAGACTTGGACATAGGTACATTTAATTAATCGAATCTTAGATCCGAAAATGACTCAAAGTTCGTTAAAACTAAGTTCACAGCTTCATGACACGAAGTGTCAAGAAGCGTGAACTATAAAATAGAGATAAGCATAATAGAAAACGGTTCTATAATTCCACTCTGAGTCATCACATTCTGTTGTTTCGAGATTAAATTCGAGATTTGAAATCTGAACTATAACTCGATCAATCCTATGAGTCGGAACTATCATTCTAATCTGGAAATATAGTGCAAATCTTTGACATCTCCACTAAGTGCAAGCCGGTACCTGGTACTGATAAATCTGTTTCAAGGAAACAAGTACCTAACTCATGCAACGTTAGTATGAATATCATTTTAAAGTATCAAAATAGATTAAAAATAACTTAAATCATATGAATACCTTGAATAGCTCCATTTAGGGCAAAATGATGTGAAATGTATCAAGGTAAGGCCAGAAAGGAATGATACTGGATATGGAATGGGGGTGTATCTGACATGATATAGGCAAAAATATGGTCAAAATTGGAGACTAACATGGGATTTCAATAATTCCATTGTGCTTGATTTAAATAAAAGTATGATGTTTGAAAGAGATGGCCTTAGGGTCATTGCACCTTTAGATCCATATGAAGGTCAATGATACACATATCCCATTAGAGAGGAAGACCGCACATATGAGCTAGAAAATATATACAAATTAACAACCAGACAACATGATTACATTAATCCTATGACTGATGGAAACCTAAGCTGGAGAAGTGACAACACATGTTCATCAGAATTAGAAGAAGCACTAGAAAACTGGTAGAATAAAATGTATGAAGTATCTACAAGAAGATGTGCTAGATTAACCAGAGAAGTTCACTAGATCGGCACAACAGTAAGTAACTTACCCACCTTTGATGGTCTGAATCCTTTAGAAACCTTCTTGTTGGACTTTGAAGAAAGTGTACCAATGCAACAAATATTGTTGGCAATGGATGAGGCTCTGAAAGCCACACCGAAAAGATGGTGGGGGACACACAAAAACAACATTACAGAATGGGTACAATGTCGTACCCTGATGACCGCGTGGTTCTTAGCACAAGTAGAAGGATGCAAAGTTCGGTACACAGGTCGAAGATGCCCAAAGGACCATGTGAGAAGTTGCAAGGAATCCTAGATAAACATTCCTCAAGAGCAGTGGGTGCACAAATTCAATTAACACACTAGACACAACCCCTATCAACCAGTACCTTCCAGCAGAGCTGCGCCTCGTCACTGCAGATTGGGAAGGTATGAATCAGAACTTTGTAACCACCTTCTTATTTGATAGTAAATATCATTCAGTAGATCAAGCATTATAGATTGTCAGACAAAAAGTATTTGAGGATGCCTCTAGCCTCCCTTTAGAACAAGAAGAGGACGAATGGACTGCACCTCTCTAGAAACTACAAGGATGTTACAACATCAATGCTGATGAAGACGATGATCCAATAAAGGTGAACATTACAAAAACAAAGGGCCAAAGAGATGTGGAAGGACCAGGAGTTGAGTTACCATTAATTGGACAATGAATCAAGATTAAGAAGGTCAATATTGGAACAGAACAAACACCGAAGCTTGCCAATGTTGGAGATTATTGGGATGCTTCCACTATTGACAAGATTACATAATTACTGCATGAATATCAGGACTTGTTTCCAACAAAGTTCACTGATATGAAGGGCATTAAAGGGCCTATGGGAGAGATGAGGATCCCTTTGAAACCAGATGCAAGACTAGTCAAACAGAGACCCTACATATTGAACCCTAAATATAAGGAGAAAGTGCAGATTGATCTCGACAAAATGCTGGAAGCAGGGATTATAGA